>JAINUT010002053.1:0-15245 GCA_020205555.1 Panax stipuleanatus
GGTCTCCCTAAATCAAGACTTGTGTGAGATGTACGCATCGTTTTAACGCGATAGTCATGGGATTGCTCCTTTTGACGCTAATCAAATAAGAACGAATTATAGGACTCCTAATTATCTCATTCTTTGGGAATTTAGAGAACCAATGAAACAATAAGAAGGTCTCTTTAAATAAAGACTTTGTGTGAGATGTACGCATCGTTTTGAGCGTGATATTGGGATTGCTCCTTTTCTAATAATCAAACTAGAACGAGTTAGGATCCTAATCACTCTTTCTTTGACAATTTTAGAGAACCAATGAAACAATAAGAAGTTCTCCCTAAATGAAACTGTGTGAGATGTACGCATGGTTTTGACGCGATAGTCATGGGTTTCTCTTTTGACGCTAATCAAAGTAGAACGAAGAAATACAACTCTTAATAACCTCTTCTTTGTAAATTTGAAACAACTAATGAAACAATATGAGGTCTCCCTAAATGAAGACTTGTGTGAGATATTACATCGTTTCGGACGCGATAGTGATAGTATTGCTCCTTTTGAGCTAATTTCAACTAGAACGAAGTAATAGGACTCATAATCACCTATATTTGATAATTTAAGATAACTAATGAATACTAAGAAGGTCTCCGTAAATGAAGACTTGGTGAGATGTACGAATAGTTTTGAAGGCATAGTGATAGGATTGCTCTTTTGAGGCTAATCAAACTAGAACGAAGTCATAGGATCATAACACCTTTCTTTCACAATTTGAGAGAACCAATTAAACAATAAGAAGGTCTCTCTAAATCAAGACTTGTGTGAGATATACTCATCGTTTTAACGCGATAGTCATGGGATTGCTCCTTTGATTCTAATCAAATAGAACGAAATAATAGGACTCCTAATCACCTTTCTTTAACAATTTTAGAGAACCAACAAACAAAACAAGGGTCTCCGTAAATGAAGACTTGTGTGAGATGTACGCATTTGTAAACGTGATAGTAATGGGATGCTCCTTTGTTGCTAATCAAAGAACTAAGTTATAGGACCTAATCAGTTCTTTCTGAAATTTTAGAGAACCAATGAAACAATAAGAAGTCTCCCTAAATGAAAACTTGTGAGATGTACGTGGTTTTGAACGCGATAGTACGGGTTTGCTTTTGACGCTAATAAACTAGAACAAAGTAATACAACTCTTAATCACCTCTTTGTAAATTGAAAGAACCAATGCAACAATATGAAGGTCTCCCTAAATGAAGATTGTGTGAGATCTACGCATCGTTTTGGACGCGATAGTGATGGGATTGCTCCTTTTGATGCTAATCAACCAGAACGAAGTATAGGATTCATAATCACCTATACTTTGAGAACTAATGAAACAATAAGAAGGTCCCCTTTTTAGCAAAAAAAAAAAAAGAAGGTCTCTCTAAATGAAGACTCGTGTAAGATGTACGGATCGTTTTGAAGGCATAGTGATAGGATTGCTCCTTTTGATGCTAATCACACTAAATGAAATAATAGGACTCACAATCACCTCTTCTTTGACAATTTGATAGAACCAATGAAACAAAAAAGGTCTCCCTAAATTAATTGGTGAGATGTACGCATCGTTTTTAACGCGATAGTCATAGGATTGCTCCTTTTGTGATGCTAATCAAATAAAACGAAGTATAGGACTCCTAATACTCTTTCTTTGTGAATTTTAGAGAACCAATGAAACAAGAAGGTCTTTAAATAAAGACTTGTGTGAGATGTACGCATCGTTTGAACGTGATAGTTGGGATTCCTACTTTTCTAATAATTCAAACTAGAACGAAATAATAGACTCTAATCACTTCTTTCTTTGACAATTTTGAGAACCAATGAAACAATAGAAGTTCTCCTAAATGAAGACTTGTGTGAGATACGCATGGTTTTGAACGTGATAGTCATGGGTTCTCTTTTGACGTTAATAAGTAGAACGAAGTAATACTCTTAATCACTCTTTTTGTAAATTGAAAAACCAAATGAAACAATATGATGGTCTCCCTAAATGAGACTTGTGTCAGATCTTACATGTTTTGAAGGCATAGTGATGGAATTGCTCCTTTTGATGCTAATCAAACTAGAACAAGTCATTGGACTCATAATCATATTTTGACAATTTGAGATAACCAATGAAAAATAAGAAGGTCTCCTAAATGAAGACTTGTGTAGATGTACGAATAGTTTTGAAGGCGATAGTGATAGGATTGCTCCTTTTGATGCTAATCAACTAGAACGAAGTATAGGATCATAATACCTCTTTCTTTCAATTTGAGAGAACCAATGAAACAATAAGAGTCTTCTAAATAAAGACTTGTGTGAGATATACACATCGTTTTAACGCGATAGTGGGATTGCCATTTGTTCTAATCAAACTAGAACGAAATAATAGGACTCCAATCACACTTTCATTGAAATTTTAGAGAACCAAAAACAATAAAAGGTCTTTCTAAATGAAGATTGTGTGAGATGTACGCATCGTTTTGACTGATAGTAGGGATTGCTCCTTTTGACGCTAATCAAACTGGAACAAGTATAACTCTAATCACTTTCATTGAAATTTTAGGAACCAATGAAACAATAAGGTCTACGAAATGAAGACTTGTGTGAGATGTACGCATTTTGACGCGATAGTACGGGTTTCTCCTTTTGTGAATTAAACTAGAACGAAGTAAACTCATAATCACCTCTTTTGAAATTTGAAGAACAATGAAACAATATGAAGGTCTCCTAAATGAAGACTGTGTAAGATGTACGGATCGTTTTGAAGGATACTGAGGATTGCTCCTTTTGATACTATCTAGAACAAGTAATAGGACTCATAATCACCTCTCTTTGACGATTGAGAGAACAATGAAACAATAAGAAGGTCTCCCTAAATGAAGACTTGTGTAAGATGTACGCATGTTTTAAGCACAGTGATAGAATTGCTCCTTTTGATGCTAATCAAACTAGAACGAATTAATAGGACTCCATAATCTTTCTTTGGGAATTTAGAGAACCAATGAAACAATAAGAAGGTCCCTAAATAAAGACTTGTGTGAGATGTACGCATCGTTTTGAGCGATAGTATTGGGATTGCTCCTTTTTCTAATAATCAAACTAGAACGACGTAATAGGACTCCTAATCATTCTTTCTTTGACAATTTTAGAGAACCATGAAACAATAAGAAGTTCTCCCTAAATGAATACTTGTGTGAGATGTACGCATGGTTTTGAACGCGATAGTCTGGGTTTTCTTCTTTTGACGCTAATCAAAGTAGAACGAAGAAATACAACTCTTAATCACCTCTTTTGTAAATTTGAAACAACTAATGAAACAATATGATGGTCTCCCTAAATGAAGACTTGTGTGAGATCTATACATCGTTTCGGACGCGATAGTGATAGTATTGCTCCTTTTGATCCTAATTTCAACTAGAACGAAGTAATAGGACTCATAATCACCTATATTTTGATAATTTAAGATAACTAATGAAAACTAAGAAGGTCTCCGTAAATGAAGACTTGTGTGAGATGTACGAATAGTTTTGAAGGCACTAGTGATAGGATTGCCCTTTTGAGGCTAATCAAACTAGAACGAAGTCATAGGATTCATAATCACCTTTTTCTTTCACAATTTAAGAGAACCAATTAAACAATAAGAAGGTCTCTCTAAATCAAGACTTGTGTGAGATATACTCATCGTTTTTAACGCGATAGTCATGGGATTGCTCCTTTTGATTCTAATGAAAATAGAACGAAATAATAGGACTCCTAATCACCTCTTTCTTTAACAATTTTAGAGAACCAACAAAACAATACAAGGGTCTCCGTAAATGAAGACTTGTGTGAGATGTACGCATCGTTTTAAACGTGATAGTAATGGGATTGCTCCTTTTGTTGCTAATCAAACTGGAACTAAGTTATAGGACTCCTAATCAGTTCTTTCACTGACAATTTTAGAGAACCAATGAAACAATAAGAAGCTCTCCCTAAATGAAAACTTTTGTGAGATGTACGCGTGGTTTTGAACGCGATAGTTACGGGTTTCTCCTTTTGACGCTAAATAAACTAGAACGAAAGTAATACAACTCTTAATCACCTCTTTCTTTGTAAATTTGAAATAACCAATGCAACAATATGAAGGTCTCCCTAAATGAAGACTTGTGTGAGATCTACGCATCGTTTTGGACGCGATAGTGATGGGATTGCTCCTTTTGATGCTAATTTCAACCAGAACGAAGTAATAGGATTCATAATCACCTATACAATTTGAGAGAACTAATGAAACAATAAGAAGGTCCCCTTTTTAGCAAAAAAAAAAAGAAAGAAGGTCTCTCTAAATGAAGACTCGTGTAAGATGTACGGATCGTTTTGAAGGCACTAGTGATAGGATTGCTCCTTTTGATGCTAATCACACTACAACGAAATAATAGGACTCACAATCACCTCTTTCTTTGACAATTTGATAGAACCAATGAAACAAAAAGAAGGTCTCCCTAAATTTAGACTTGGGTGAGATGTACGCATCGTTTTTAACGCGATAGTCATAGGATTGCTCTTTTGATGCTAATCAAATAAAAACGAAGTAATAGGACTCCTAATTACCTCTTTCTTTGTGAATTTTGAGAACCAATGAAACAATAAGAAGGTCTCTTTAAATAAAGACTTGTGTGAGATGTACGCATCGTTTTGAACGTGATAGTATTGGGATTCCTACTTTTTCTAATAATCAAACTAGAACGAAATAATAGGACTCCTAATCACTTCTTTCTTTGACAATTTTAGAGAACCAATGAAACAATAAGAAGTTCTCCCTAAATGAAGACTTGTGTGAGATGTACGCATGTTTTGAACGTGATAGTCATGGGTTTCTTCTTTTGACGTTAATCAAAGTAGAACGAAGTAATACAACTCTTAATCACCTCTTTCTTTGTAAATTTGAAAAACCAATGAAACAATATGATGGTCTCCCTAAATGATGACTTGTGTCAGATCTATACATCGTTTTAGACGCGATAGTGATGGGATTGCTCCTTTTGATCCTAATTTCAACTAGAACAAAGTAATTGGACTCATAATCACCTATTTTCACAATTTGAGATAACTAATGAAACAATAAGACGGACCCCGTAAATGAAGAGTTGTGTGAGATGTACGAATAGTTTTGAAGGCACTAGTGATAGGATTGCTCCTTTTGAGGCTAATCAAACTAGAACGAAGTTATAGGATTCATAATCACCTCTTTCTTTCACAATTTGAGAGAACCAATGAAACAATAAGAAGGTCTCTCTAAATCAAGAATTGTGTGAGATATACACATCGTTTTTAACGCGATAGTCGTGGGATTGATCATTATGATTCTAATCAAAATAGAACGAAATAATAGGACTCCTAATCACCACTTTCTTTGACAATTTTAGAGAACCAACAAAACATAAAAAGGTCTCCTTAAATGAAGAATTGTGTGAGATGTACGCATCGTTTTGAACGTGATAGTAATGGGATTGCTCCTTTTGTTGCTAATCAAACTGGAACTAAGTTATAGGACTCCTAATCAGCTTTCATTGACAATTTTAGAGAACCAATGAAACAATAAGGTCTCCCGAAATGAAGACTTGTGTGAGATGTACGCATTTTTTGAACGCGATAGTTACGGGTTTCTCCTTTTGACGCGAATTAAACTAGAACGAAAGTAATACAACTCTTAATCACCTCTTTCTTTGTAAATTTGAAATAACCAATGAAACAATATGAAGGTCTTCCTAAATGAAGACTTGTGTGAGATCAACGCATCGTTTTGGACGCGATACTGATGGGATTGCTCCTTTTGATGCTAGTTTTAACTAGAACGAAGTAATAGGTTTCATAATCACCTATATTTTGACGATTAAAGAGAACTAATGAAACAATAAGAAGGTCTCCCTAAATGAAGACTTGTGTAAGATGTACAGATTGTTTTGAAGGCACTAGTGATAGAATTGCTCCTTTTGATGCTAATCAAACTAGAACGAAGTCATAGGACTCATAATCACCTCTTTCTTTGACAATTTGAGAGAACCAATGAAACAATAAGAAGGTCTCCCTAAATCAAGACTTGTGTGAGATGTACGCATCATTTTTAACGCGATAGTCATGGGATTGCTCCTTTTGATGCTAATCAATTAAGAACGAAGTAATAGGACTCCTAATTACCACTTTCTTTGGGAATTTTAGAGAACCAATGAAACAATAAGGGAGTCTCTTTAAATAAAGACTTGTGTGAGATGTACGCATCGTTTTGAACGAGATAGTTGGGATTGCTCCTTTTGTTGCTAATCAAACTGGAACTAAGTTATAGGACTCCGAATCAGCTCTTTCATTGAAAATTTTAGAGAACCAATGAAACAATAAGAAGGTCTTTCTAAATGAAGACTTGTGTGAGATGTACGCATGGTTTTGACTGCGATAGTTACGGGTTTCTCCTTTTGACGCTAATTAAACTAGAACGAAAGTAATACAACTCTTAATCACAATTTTCTTTGTAAATTTGAAATAACCAATGAAACAATATGAAGGTCTACTCAAATGAAGACTTGTGTGAGATCTACGCATCGTTTTTGACGCGATAGTGATGGGATTGCTCCTTTTGATGCTAATTTCAACTAGAACGAAGTAATTGGATTCATAATCACCCATATTTTGATAATTTGAGAAACTAATGAAACAATAAGAAGGACTCCCTAAATGAAGACTGTATAAGATGTACGGATCGTTTTGAAGGCACTAGTGATAGGATTGCTCCTTTTGATACTAATCAAAATAGAACAAAGTCATAGGACTCATAATCACCTCTTTCTTTGACAATTTGAGAGAACCAATGAAACAATAAGAAGGTCTCCCTAAATCAAGACTTGTGTGAGATGTACGCATCGTTTTTAACGCGATAGTCATGGGATTGCTCCTTTTGACGCTAATCAAATAAGAACGAATTAATAGGACTCCTAATTATCTCATTCTTTGGGAATTTTAGAGAACCAATGAAACAATAAAAAGGTCTCTTTAAATAAAGACTTGTGTGAGATATACGTATCGTTTTGAGCGTGATAGTATTGGGATTGCTCCTTTTTCTAATAATCAAACTAGAACGACGTAATAGGACTCCTAATCACTTCTTTCTTTGACAATTTTAGAGAACCATTGAAACAATAAGAAGTTCTCCCTAAATGAATACTTGTGTGAGATGTACGCATGGTTTTGAACGCGATAGTCATGGGTTTCTTCTTTTGACGCTAATCAAAGTAGAACGAAGTAATACAACTCTTAATCACCTCTTTCTTTGTAAATTTGAAACAACTAATGAAACAATATGATGGTCTCCCTAAATGAAGACTTGTGTGAGATCTATACATCGTTTCGGACGCGATAGTGATAGTATTGCTCCTTTTGATCCTAATTTCAACTAGAACGAAGTAATAGGACTCATAATCACCTATATTTTGATAATTTAAGATAACTAATGAAAACTAAGAAGGTCTCCGTAAATGAAGACTTGTGTGAGATGTACGAATAGTTTTGAAGGCACTAGTGATAGGATTGCTCCTTTTGAGGCTAATCAAACTAGAACGAAGTCATAGGATTCATAATCACCTTTTTCTTTCACAATTTGAGAGAACCAATTAAACAATAAGAAGGTCTCTCTAAATCAAGACTTGTGTGAGATATACTCATCGTTTTTAACGCGATAGTCATGGGATTGCTCCTTTTGATTCTAATGAAAATAGAACGAAATAATAGGACTCCTAATCACCTCTTTCTTTAACAATTTTAGAGAACCAACAAAACAATACAAGGGTCTCCGTAAATGAAGACTTGTGTGAGATGTACGCATCGTTTTAAACGTGATAGTAATGGGATTGCTCCTTTTGTTGCTAATCAAACTGGAACTAAGTTATAGGACTCCTAATCAGTTCTTTCACTGACAATTTTAGAGAACCAATGAAACAATAAGAAGCTCTCCCTAAATGAAAACTTTTGTGAGATGTACGCGTGGTTTTGAACGCGATAGTTACGGGTTTCTCCTTTTGACGCTAAATAAACTAGAACGAAAGTAATACAACTCTTAATCACCTCTTTCTTTGTAAATTTGAAATAACCAATGCAACAATATGAAGGTCTCCCTAAATGAAGACTTGTGTGAGATCTACGCATCGTTTTGGACGCGATAGTGATGGGATTGCTCCTTTTGATGCTAATTTCAACCAGAACGAAGTAATAGGATTCATAATCACCTATACAATTTGAGAGAACTAATGAAACAATAAGAAGGTCCCCTTTTTAGCAAAAAAAAAGAAAGAAGGTCTCTCTAAATGAAGACTCGTGTAAGATGTACGGATCGTTTTGAAGGCACTAGTGATAGGATTGCTCCTTTTGATGCTAATCACACTACAACGAAATAATAGGACTCACAATCACCTCTTTCTTTGACAATTTGATAGAACCAATGAAACAAAAAGAAGGTCTCCCTAAATTTAGACTTGGGTGAGATGTACGCATCGTTTTTAACGCGATAGTCATAGGATTGCTCTTTTGATGCTAATAAAAAAACGAAGTAATAGGACTCCTAATTACCTCTTTCTTTGTGAATTTTAGAGAACCAATGAAACAATAAGAAGGTCTCTTTAAATAAAGACTTGTGTGAGATGTACGCATCGTTTTGAACGTGATAGTATTGGGATTCCTACTTTTTCTAATAATCAAACTAGAACGAAATAATAGGACTCCTAATCACTTCTTTCTTTGACAATTTTAGAGAACCAATGAAACAATAAGAAGTTCTCCCTAAATGAAGACTTGTGTGAGATGTACGCATGTTTTGAACGTGATAGTCATGGGTTTCTTCTTTTGACGTTAATCAAAGTAGAACGAAGTAATACAACTCTTAATCACCTCTTTCTTTGTAAATTTGAAACAACCAATGAAACAATATGATGGTCTCCCTAAATGATGACTTGTGTCAGATCTATACATCGTTTTAGACGCGATAGTGATGGGATTGCTCCTTTTGATCCTAATTTCAACTAGAACAAAGTAATTGGACTCATAATCACCTATATTTTCACAATTTGAGATAACTAATGAAACAATAAGACGGTCCCGTAAATGAAGAGTTGTGTGAGATGTACGAATAGTTTTGAAGGCACTAGTGATAGGATTGCTCCTTTTGAGGCTAATCAAACTAGAACGAAGTTATAGGATTCATAATCACCTCTTTCTTTCACAATTTGAGAGAACCAATGAAACAATAAGAAGGTCTCTCTAAATCAAGAATTGTGTGAGATATACACATCGTTTTTAACGCGATAGTCGTGGGATTGATCATTATGATTCTAATCAAAATAGAACGAAATAATAGGACTCCTAATCACCACTTTCTTTGACAATTTTAGAGAACCAACAAAACAATAAAAAGGTCTCCTTAAATGAAGAATTGTGTGAGATGTACGCATCGTTTTGAACGTGATAGTAATGGGATTGCTCCTTTTGTTGCTAATCAAACTGGAACTAAGTTATAGGACTCCTAATCAGCTCTTTCATTGACAATTTTAGAGAACCAATGAAACAATAAGGTCTCCCGAAATGAAGACTTGTGTGAGATGTACGCATTTTTTTGAACGCGATAGTTACGGGTTTCTCCTTTTGACGCGAATTAAACTAGAACGAAAGTAATACAACTCTTAATCACCTCTTTCTTTGTAAATTTGAAATAACCAATGAAACAATATGAAGGTCTTCCTAAATGAAGACTTGTGTGAGATCAACGCATCGTTTTGGACGCGATACTGATGGGATTGCTCCTTTTGATGCTAGTTTTAACTAGAACGAAGTAATAGGTTTCATAATCACCTATATTTTGACGATTAAAGAGAACTAATGAAACAATAAGAAGGTCTCCCTAAATGAAGACTTGTGTAAGATGTACAGATTGTTTTGAAGGCACTAGTGATAGAATTGCTCCTTTTGATGCTAATCAAACTAGAACGAAGTCATAGGACTCATAATCACCTCTTTCTTTGACAATTTGAGAGAACCAATGAAACAATAAGAAGGTCTCCCTAAATCAAGACTTGTGTGAGATGTACGCATCATTTTTAACGCGATAGTCATGGGATTGCTCCTTTTGATGCTAATCAATTAAGAACGAAGTAATAGGACTCCTAATTACCACTTTCTTTGGGAATTTTAGAGAACCAATGAAACAATAAGGGAGTCTCTTTAAATAAAGACTTGTGTGAGATGTACGCATCGTTTTGAACGAGATAGTATTGGGATTGCTCCTTTTGTTGCTAATCAAACTGGAACTAAGTTATAGGACTCCGAATCAGCTCTTTCATTGAAAATTTTAGAGAACCAATGAAACAATAAGAAGGTCTTTCTAAATGAAGACTTGTGTGAGATGTACACATGGTTTTGACTGCGATAGTTACGGGTTTCTCCTTTTGACGCTAATTAAACTAGAACGAAAGTAATACAACTCTTAATCACAATTTTCTTTGTAAATTTGAAATAACCAATGAAACAATATGAAGGTCTACTCAAATGAAGACTTGTGTGAGATCTACGCATCGTTTTTGACGCGATAGTGATGGGATTGCTCCTTTTGATGCTAATTTCAACTAGAACGAAGTAATGGATTCATAATCACCCATATTTTGATAATTTGAGAGAACTAATGAAACAATAAGAAGGACTCCCTAAATGAAGACTGTATAAGATGTACGGATCGTTTTGAAGGCACTAGTGATAGGATTGCTCCTTTTGATACTAATCAAAATAGAACAAAGTCATAGGACTCATAATCACCTCTTTCTTTGACAATTTGAGAGAACCAATGAAACAATAAGAAGGTCTCCCTAAATCAAGACTTGTGTGAGATGTACGCATCGTTTTTAACGCGATAGTCATGGGATTGCTCCTTTTGACGCTAATCAAATAAGAACGAATTAATAGGACTCCTAATTATCTCATTCTTTGGGAATTTTAGAGAACCAATGAAACAATAAAAGGTCTCTTTAAATAAAGACTTGTGTGAGATATACGTATCGTTTTGAGCGTGATAGTATTGGGATTGCTCCTTTTTCTAATAATCAAACTAGAACGACGTAATAGGACTCCTAATCACTTCTTTCTTTGACAATTTTAGAGAACCATTGAAACAATAAGAAGTTCTCCCTAAATGAATACTTGTGTGAGATGTACGCATGGTTTTGAACGCGATAGTCATGGGTTTCTTCTTTTGACGCTAATCAAAGTAGAACGAAGTAATACAACTCTTAATCACCTCTTTCTTTGTAAATTTGAAACAACTAATGAAACAATATGATGGTCTCCCTAAATGAAGACTTGTGTGAGATCTATACATCGTTTCGGACGCGATAGTGATAGTATTGCTCCTTTTGATCCTAATTTCAACTAGAACGAAGTAATAGGACTCATAATCACCTATATTTTGATAATTTAAGATAACTAATGAAATACTAAGAAGGTCTCCGTAAATGAAGACTTGTGTGAGATGTACGAATAGTTTTGAAGGCACTAGTGATAGGATTGCTCCTTTTGAGGCTAATCAAACTAGAACGAAGTCATAGGATTCATAATCACCTTTTTCTTTCACAATTTGAGAGAACCAATTAAACAATAAGAAGGTCTCTCTAAATCAAGACTTGTGTGAGATATACTCATCGTTTTTAACGCGATAGTCATGGGATTGCTCCTTTTGATTCTAATGAAAATAGAACGAAATAATAGGACTCCTAATCACCTCTTTCTTTAACAATTTTAGAGAACCAACAAAACAATACAAGGGTCTCCGTAAATGAAGACTTGTGTGAGATGTACGCATCGTTTTAAACGTGATAGTAATGGGATTGCTCCTTTTGTTGCTAATCAAACTGGAACTAAGTTATAGGACTCCTAATCAGTTCTTTCACTGACAATTTTAGAGAACCAATGAAACAATAAGAAGCTCTCCCTAAATGAAAACTTTTGTGAGATGTACGCGTGGTTTTGAACGCGATAGTTACGGGTTTCTCCTTTTGACGCTAAATAAACTAGAACGAAAGTAATACAACTCTTAATCACCTCTTTCTTTGTAAATTTGAAATAACCAATGCAACAATATGAAGGTCTCCCTAAATGAAGACTTGTGTGAGATCTACGCATCGTTTTGGACGCGATAGTGATGGGATTGCTCCTTTTGATGCTAATTTCAACCAGAACGAAGTAATAGGATTCATAATCACCTATACAATTTGAGAGAACTAATGAAACAATAAGAAGGTCCCCCTTTTTAGCAAAAAAAAAAAAAGAAGGTCTCTCTAAATGAAGACTCGTGTAAGATGTACGGATCGTTTTGAAGGCACTAGTGATAGGATTGCTCCTTTTGATGCTAATCACACTACAACGAAATAATAGGACTCACAATCACCTCTTTCTTTGACAATTTGATAGAACCAATGAAACAAAAAGAAGGTCTCCCTAAATTTAGACTTGGGTGAGATGTACGCATCGTTTTTAACGCGATAGTCATAGGATTGCTCCTTTTGATGCTAATCAAATAAAAACGAAGTAATAGGACTCCTAATTACCTCTTTCTTTGTGAATTTTAGAGAACCAATGAAACAATAAGAAGGTCTCTTTAAATAAAGACTTGTGTGAGATGTACGCATCGTTTTGAACGTGATAGTATTGGGATTCCTACTTTTTCTAATAATCAAACTAGAACGAAATAATAGGACTCCTAATCACTTCTTTCTTTGACAATTTTAGAGAACCAATGAAACAATAAGAAGTTCTCCCTAAATGAAGACTTGTGTGAGATGTACGCATGGTTTTGAACGTGATAGTCATGGGTTTCTTCTTTTGACGTTAATCAAAGTAGAACGAAGTAATACAACTCTTAATCACCTCTTTCTTTGTAAATTTGAAACAACCAATGAAACAATATGATGGTCTCCCTAAATGATGACTTGTGTCAGATCTATACATCGTTTTAGACGCGATAGTGATGGGATTGCTCCTTTTGATCCTAATTTCAACTAGAACAAAGTAATTGGACTCATAATCACCTATATTTTCACAATTTGAGATAACTAATGAAACAATAAGAAGGTCTCCGTAAATGAAGAGTTGTGTGAGATGTACGAATAGTTTTGAAGGCACTAGTGATAGGATTGCTCCTTTTGAGGCTAATCAAACTAGAACGAAGTTATAGGATTCATAATCACCTCTTTCTTTCACAATTTGAGAGAACCAATGAAACAATAAGAAGGTCTCTCTAAATCAAGAATTGTGTGAGATATACACATCGTTTTTAACGCGATAGTCGTGGGATTGCTCATTATGATTCTAATCAAAATAGAACGAAATAATAGGACTCCTAATCACCACTTTCTTTGACAATTTTAGAGAACCAACAAAACAATAAAAAGGTCTCCTTAAATGAAGAATTGTGTGAGATGTACGCATCGTTTTGAACGTGATAGTAATGGGATTGCTCCTTTTGTTGCTAATCAAACTGGAACTAAGTTATAGGACTCCTAATCAGCTCTTTCATTGACAATTTTAGAGAACCAATGAAACAATAAGGTCTCCCGAAATGAAGACTTGTGTGAGATGTACGCATTTTTTTGAACGCGATAGTTACGGGTTTCTCCTTTTGACGCGAATTAAACTAGAACGAAAGTAATACAACTCTTAATCACCTCTTTCTTTGTAAATTTGAAATAACCAATGAAACAATATGAAGGTCTTCCTAAATGAAGACTTGTGTGAGATCAACGCATCGTTTTGGACGCGATACTGATGGGATTGCTCCTTTTGATGCTAGTTTTAACTAGAACGAAGTAATAGGTTTCATAATCACCTATATTTGACGATTAAAGAGAACTAATGAAACAATAAGAAGGTCTCCCTAAATGAAGACTTGTGTAAGATGTACAGATTGTTTTGAAGGCACTAGTGATAGAATTGCTCCTTTTGATGCTAATCAAACTAGAACGAAGTCATAGGACTCATAATCACCTCTTTCTTTGACAATTTGAGAGAACCAATGAAACAATAAGAAGGTCTCCCTAAATCAAGACTTGTGTGAGATGTACGCATCATTTTTAACGCGATAGTCATGGGATTGCTCCTTTTGATGCTAATCAATTAAGAACGAAGTAATAGGACTCCTAATTACCACTTTCTTTGGGAATTTTAGAGAACCAATGAAACAATAAGGGAGTCTCTTTAAATAAAGACTTGTGTGAGATGTACGCATCGTTTTGAACGAGATAGTATTGGGATTGCTCCTTTTGTTGCTAATCAAACTGGAACTAAGTTATAGGACTCCGAATCAGCTCTTTCATTGAAAATTTTAGAGAACCAATGAAACAATAAGAAGGTCTTTCTAAATGAAGACTTGTGTGAGATGTACATGGTTTTGACTGCGATAGTTACGGGTTTCTCCTTTTGACGCTAATTAAACTAGAACGAAAGTAATACAACTCTTAATCACAATTTTCTTTGTAAATTTGAAATAACCAATGAAACAATATGAAGGTCTACTCAAATGAAGACTTGTGTGAGATCTACGCATCGTTTTTGACGCGATAGTGATGGGATTGCTCCTTTTGATGCTAATTTCAACTAGAACGAAGTAATTGGATTCATAATCACCCATATTTTGATAATTTGAGAGAACTAATGAAACAATAAGAAGGACTCCCTAAAGAAGACTGTATAAGATGTACGGATCGTTTTGAAGGCACTAGTGATAGGATTGCTCCTTTTGATACTAATCAAAATAGAACAAAGTCATAGGACTAATCACCTCTTTCTTTGACAATTTGAGAGAACCAATGAAACAATAAGAAGGTCTCCCTAAATCAAGACTTGTGTGAGATGTACGCATCGTTTTTAACGCGATAGTCATGGGATTGCTCCTTTTGACGCTAATCAAATAAGAACGAATTAATAGGACTCCTAATTATCTCATTCTTTGGGAATTTTAGAGAACCAATGAAACAATAAGAAGGTCTCTTTAAATAAAGACTTGTGTGAGATACGTATCGTTTTGAGCGTGATAGTATTGGGATTGCTCCTTTTCTAATAATCAAACTAGAACGACGTAATAGGACTCCTAATCACTTCTTTCTTTGACAATTTTAGAGAACCATGAAACAATAAGAAGTTCTCCCTAAATGAATACTTGTGTGAGATGTACGCATGGTTTTGAACGC
>JAINUT010003091.1:0-50000 GCA_020205555.1 Panax stipuleanatus
GGTGCTGTTTTTAATAATATGTAAATAACTCATAGTTTTAAGCAATGCTTTTAGAATCATGATGAAATCATGCTAATGAGATCTAAATTCTTAAAAAGCTTAAAAACTAAAATAGTTCCCAATTGTGGGATTACTAAAATGGGGATTAGTAAATCCGGATAGATTGGTACATATGTTGCTTGCTCATTGGATGAGGATGACTGATCTCATGGTCATTTTTGTGGAGACACTAAAGCAAGTATATAGGTGCTTATTGGAGAATAAGTCCATTGAACGTGACTCGCTATGGAATACCTAATGAAGTTTTACTCGCCTATCAATAGGAATTCCTAATGTGATAGTAGTACAAGTGATCCTTGGACTTGAGATCATCATAGTATCTTGTATGTAACAAATTATACTTTGACTTATTCCTTAAGGCCTTTTAAGGCATATATAGGGTATGCTTGGGTATAATGAGTTGCATATGGAGATAATGTATAATCAATAAAAAATCTACCACCTCTAGTAAAAGAGGAGATATGTCCTATGTGATTCGTTAAATGACAACCCAGGAATCCTTGGCCAAGGTAGAATGAAATTAGAAAAAGGTTTCTAATTTGCATTATTTGGAGTTGTACGTTTTCTAATCGAAATACATATGATTAAATAAATTAAGACTTGACAGTAAATCCATGTCTTATATTTAATTGGGACATTGTATGTTGGAAGGATTGAATTGTACGGTAACTATTAACTCACATGTTCTTTTATGATTAATGTTGAAATTTATATTATATGGAAAGTCGTTGATCGCTAGGGAGGCTTAACCCTATTGTAGAATAAATGTTATTTATTTAAATAGATTATTAGTTTAATTTATTTATTTAAATAAGATTAGAATTGTTCTAATTGATTTATTCACAACCGGTTTAATATGGAGAACCTAAAGGGTCACACCATAAAAGGAAGAAGAATTATTTAAGAAGAAAATGGCGTGATAGTAATAATGCATTAAGTGTAATTAATTTAATCTATGGTGATAGAATAAATAAAATAGCTTAATATTTATTATTTAACATTTTAAAAATATTAAATATAAATTAATAAGAGGAGTCTTATTAATATTATTATTATTATTATTTTAATTCTAAAGGAGTTTAGAAATTAATATAATATCAGTACTCTCTCTCAATCCTAATAAGATTAGGATATAAATTAATTAAAAGTATTTAATTAATTAATTAAATTAAATCCTATTCTAATTGGATTAGGAGGGTTAACCTAATATCTATATAAGAGAGTCATATATCAGAAATAAGGTACGTGAATTTTTCCAAAGGTTGGGAGTACACATATTCTATACAGATAGAAACAAGGGTTAAGCCAATAACCCATCTTCCTGAGTTCTTCATCTTCCTTGGTGGATCACCGTTAGAGGCCAAACATTTGGGTGACTGACATTGATCAAGGGAAGGAACCACTATAGAGGAATAAAAGAATCAAAGGAGTAGAACTTGTACCTGAGGAAGCTTGGATCTTCAAAGGTATAATTTCGTCCTCTCCTTTTATGTATTGACTGATAATTGATGCACTAGAAAGATCATGGTTAAGGGTTTGTAAAAAAAATTAGAATCTGATTTTTCATCCCTTCCGCTGCGTTTATTTAATTTGATTGCATGCTTATGTTTCTAGAAAACCCAACAGTGGTATCAAAGCCAATCTTGTGCTAATTATCAATTTATGTGATTCCATACATGTATGATATGCGATTAGATCGAGTTCTTGGGCAACAAAAATTTTCAGATTCTGCGAAGCTGCGCAACTGCACCGGAGTCTGTTCCTAGTTTTCATGCTGCGCCGGTTCTCTTTACATTCCTGGCACAGCTGCGCCACTGGACAGGAACTGGAAAATTTTTCTTTTGTTTTGATTAATTAAATAAATAGTTTATTTAATAAATAAAGGTTTAAAATAAGGATGTTTATTTTATATGAAATATGATTTCAGAATTGCTAAAATTAAAGAGTTTAATTTGGAATTGTTTTTGAATGAAATAAAGGTGTTTATTTTTCCAAAAACAAAGTTTAGCAAACTTTTGCCCATTAACTGATATTAATACATATATAGAATGAATTTACTTTCATGAGATGAATAAGTTTTATTGATACGTATGATGATATGTATGTTAATAAAAGGGATTGATTATGGACTATGACCAATGTGATTGGATTTTATTTTGGATGAATGCTTGAATGTATGGGTTTTATAAAAGGGGTCTGCGTACCTCGTCTTTTCTGGTTTTCTTCTTATTGTAAATTCTATCTCTCTCCTATATACTTCCCCTTGACTGTTGATCAAGGTTTCTATTTAAATGAAATAGTTTATGTAGTAGGATTAGTTAGAATTTTTGAAGAACTGGAGATCAAGGAGCAAGGAGCGCTTGAAGACCCATTTGTATGGAGCCCGGGTTTAAATGTAATCGTTACGTTTAAATTTAAATTCTTGCTCTCCTAGATTTGACCTTTTTGGTTCACTTGGTGACTCTAGTGAACCAAACTAGAATAAAAGTCCATAATCAATCCGGGTAGAATATAGTATTCTATATTGCATGCTAAATATTATATATATTATATTTTATGCAAACATGCTTCGCATGTTTAATATAATGATGCGTATTTTATATATATATGTGCATGCGCGCTAAACAAGATGAGACAAATAATAACAAACCCCTCAAAGAAACAAGATTAAGTCCGAAGCGTTCAAAGATATTTGGAATATCAAACGTCGCCTTCCAGCAGGATAAATTAATAGAGTATTAAATATTTAATATGAGCTTGTTGTGCTATCCACAAGGCGAGTATTGAGTATTTAAGATGTTAATTAATCACATTTGATGCTTATCAAGAAAATTGAACGATCTAGTCTTGTTGTGCTATCCACAAGGAACGAATATTTTCTTTTTTGAATTTATGGAAGTGCTAGGCTGGATTTAACTTAAATTATTTTAGTTCGGATATGCACACACATGACCATTATGATTTAAGAGGCAGAATAAAAGGAATTACGTGGTGATGTAATTGACAAGAGTTGTCTACCTATTTATTTGTATATCGCTTGTTGTGCTATCCACAAGGTTATATACATTTGAAATGGGATCCTTATTCTCACTAGCAAATCTTTAATTAGATGTTGCCGAACTATATAAGTGAGGGTAATATAGTTTGATGAAAATAGTGGGAGATACCAATTTAAAATAAAGACCTAAATTTATTTTGGTATGCAAAGTTAATAAAATGAATGTTTGCTAAAATGTTGTCTTTTTCACATGCAGAATTTTAAAAATGTTTAAATCACTAATCTCACTACGAAGCATACTTGATGCAAATAAGCTTACCGGGCCGAATTATGAGGATTGACTAAGAAATCTAAGAATTGTTCTCACTGCTGAAAAGAATTCTTATGTCCTAAATTCAACATGTCCCTGAATCTATTTCAGAAACAGCCTCTGAGGAAGAGATGGCCACTTTCAATAAGTGGCAAGATGATGCATCTGTGGCTCAATTCATTATGCTCGCACTCATGAATAACGAGCTTCAGCGTCAGCACAAAAAAATGGATGCTCCTGCTATGCTGCTTCACCTCAAGGAGTTGTATGGTGAATAGAGTAGGACTGCTAGATATGAGTGATCTAAGGAGCTTTTTTAATCTCGGATGACCGAGGGTACTGCCGTCGAGACTCATGTCCTGAAAGTGATCAATTTGATTGAACGCTTTGGACAGCTTGGGTTCGTCATGGATGGGGAGTTGAGTCAAGACTTGGTCTTGCAGTCACTCCCTGAGACCTTCTCGCAGTTTGTGGTTAATTTTCACATGAATAAGCTAGATGTCAGCTTGCCTGAGCTGCTTAACATGCTGAAAACTACAAAAGGTCACTTCTCATCCAAGAAGAACCATGTCTTGATGGTGGATTCTTCCAATAAAAGGAAGAGGCCCAAGGTGTCTTCTGAAAAGAAGAAATCCAAGAAGGCTAAGGGAAAGGGGAAAGAAAAGGAACAAAAGAAATTTGAACCAGCTAAATGAATGTGCTTTCATTGCGACGAGCCGGGACATTCGAAGAGAAACTGCAAGAAGTTTCTAGCAGAAAAGAAGCTTGGAGAAGCTTCGACTTCCAATCAAGGTTTGTTTATGATTGAAATTAATTTTTTCTGAAAGTCATAATTCTACTTGGGTATTGGATACCGGCTGTGGGTCTCACATATGTAATACTGTGCAGGGACTGGTCAGAAGTAGAAAGCTGAACAATGAAGAGGTGATCCTACGAGTGGGGAATGGAGTAAAGGTTGCTGCATTAGCTGTAGGAACTTATTGTTCAGCAATGCCTTCGGGTAAGTCCATTTATCTTAATAACTGTTATTATGTTCCGAATATTATTAAAAACATTATTTCAATTTCTGTATTAGATATGGAAGGTTTTGACGTTATTATAAAGAACAATGGTTGTTCTATTTATAAAGACGATGTTTTATATGGTATTGGAAATTTGCGAAATGGGCTTTATATACTTGACTTGCAAATTTTTTTATTTCAAATTGAAAAAACTAAGAAAAGGAAAAGAGATGAAATTAATTATACCTACATGTGGCACTGTAGACTCGGTCATATCAATGAAACAAGATAATCCAAGTTGCATAAGGATGGGCTCCTAGAGCTATCCGATTATGAATCATATCCAACTTGTGAATCTTGTCTCATGGGTAAAATGACTAAATCTCCTTTTAGTGAAAAAGGAGAAAGAGTTACAGAGTTGTTGGCATTAATTCACACAGACGTTTGTGGACCTATGACAACAAGTGCACGGGGTGGGTATTCTTATTTTATTACTTTCACTGATGATCACTCATGATTTGGATATGTGTATTTAATGAAATACAAATCAGAATCATTTGAAAAGTTCAAAGAGTTCAGAAGTGAAGTAGAGAAACAAATGGGCAAGAGTATTAAGTTATTTCAATCAGATCGAGGTGGAGAATACTTAAGCGGTGAGTTTCTCAATTGTCTCAAAGAAAATGGTATAATATCACAATGTACTCCTCCAGGTACACCACAGTTAAATGGAGTATCTGAAAGGAGAAATCGAACACTGTTGGACATGGTTCGATCCATGATGAGTTTTAACGACCTTCCAATTTCCTTCTGGGGTTATGCCCTAGAAACGGCTGCATACCTACTTAACAAGGTACCAACAAAATCCGCCCCAAAGACTCCGTATGAGATGTGGAAAGGGAGGAAACCAAATCTTAAGCATGTTAAGACTTGGGGTTGTCCAGCTTATGTCAAAAATGATAAGCTACAAACTAAATCTGATAAGTATAGATTTGTGGGATACCCTAAAGAAACCGTAGGGTATTATTTCTATCATCCAACTGATCAAAAGGTGTTTGTTGAGAAACATGCTGTCTTCTTGGAGAAAGAGTTTATCCATGAAGGGGTCAGTGGGAGTAAGATATATCTTGAAGAAGTTCAAGAACCACAAATTACCACGGATCAAAGTCAGGTACCTAACCAAGTAGAAGAACCTACTGTACCACACCCTGTTCGTAAATTTGGATGAGTACCGAAGATACCTTAGAGGTATGGATTCGTTATAGAGGGTGACGATGAGGTACACATCATGAATGATGATGATCCATTGAATTACGAACATGCTATGAGTAATAAAGACTCTGGGAAATGGCTTGAAGCCATGAAATTTGAAATGGACTCCATGTATGAGAACAAAGTATGGACTTTGGTTTCGCCACCTGAAGGCATTAGGCCTATTGGGTGTAAATGGGTTTTTAAGAGTAAGACTGGAGCAGACGGAAAGGTAGAGACCTATAAGGCCCGACTGATTGCAAAAGGTTTCAAACAAAGACAAGGAGTTGACTATGATAAAACCTTCTCACCAGTAGCTATGCTCAAGTCCATTCGAAATTTGCTTCCGATTGCAGCTTATAACGACTATGAGATCTGGCAGATGGACGTGAAAACGGCCTTCCTCAATGAAAAACTTGAGGAGGATGTGTATATGACACAGCTAGAGGGATTTATTTTAAAAGTTGGAACAAATCAAGTCTGTAAGCTACAACGATCCATTTATGGGTTGAAGCAAGCTTCTCGTAGATGGAACATTCGTTTTGATGAGACAATCAAAGAGTTTGATGTTATCAAAAACGAGGATGAACCATGTATAAACAAGAAGGTTAGTGGGAGCGCAGTATCATTCCTTGTATTATATGTTGATGATATATTACTGATAGGGAATGACATTCCTATGTTACAATCAATTAAAATCTGGTTATCCAAAAATTTCTCCATAAAGGACTTGGGTGAAGCATCCTATATTTTGGGGATAAAGATCTATAGAGATAGATCTAAAAGGATGCTCGGCTTATCCCAAGGAATGTACATCAATACGATGCTAAAGAGGTTTAGCATGGAAGATTCCAAAAGAGGTCTCATGCCGATGAGCCAGGGAATACGTCTCTCCAAGAAACAGGCCCCAAAGACACCTGAGGAGAGAGGCCGTATAAGTAAGATCCTTTATGCTTCTGCAATAGGATCTATCATGTATGGTATAATATGTACTAGACCGGATGTTGCTCACGCACTTAGTGTAACGAGCAGATACCAGTCGAATCCAGGAGAAGAGCACTGGAAGGCAGTGAAGAATATCCTAAAGTACTTGAGAAGGACTAAAGATATTTTTCTTGTCTACGGTGGGTCTGAATTAAAACTCGAGGGATTCACGGACTCAAATTTTCAAACAGACCAAGATGACAGTAAATCTGTTTCAGGGTATGTGTTTACCTTGAACGGAGGCGCAGTGAGTTGGAAGAGTTCCAAGCAGCAAACAGTTGCTGATTCAGTGACAGCGGCAGAGTATATAGCTGCAAGTGAAGCTGCAAAGGAAGCTGTTTGGATGAAGAAGTTCATACCTGAACTTGGTGTAGTTCCTAGCATTGGAGAAGCAGTTCCCGTATACTGTGACAACACCGGAGCGGTTGCACAGGCTAAGGAACCCAGGTCTCATCAGAAATCCAAACACGTGTTGAGGCGATTTCACTTGATCAGAGAGATCATTGAAAGAGGAGACGTCACCTTGGAGCGTGTGGACTCTCAAGACAACATTGCAGATCCATTTACTAAAGCTCTAACACAACAACAGTTTAATCGTCACTTAGAGAAGATGGGTACGAGATACCATGGCGATTGGCTTTAGTGCAAGTGGGAGATTGATAGTAGTGTGCATACAAGCCAATCATGTATGATGATAAACCACATACTTTGTAAACAGTCTTATTTATTTGTTAATAAAATATTCATTTAAGGTATTTAATTATCTACATGGTGCTATTTTTAATAATATGTAAATAACCCATAGTTTAAAGCAATGCTTTTAGAATCATGATAAAATCATGCTAATGAGATCTAAATTCTTAGAAAGCTTAAAAACTAAAATAGTTCCCAATTGTGGGATTACTAAAATGGGGATTAGTAAATCCGGATAGATTGGTACATATGTTGCTTGCTCATTGGATGAGGATGACTGATCTCATTGTCATTTATGTGGAGACACTAAAGCAAGTATGTAGGTGCTTATTGAAGAATAATTTCACTGAACGTGACTCGCTATGGAATACCTAATGGAGTTTTACTCGCCTGTCAATAGAAATTCCTAATGTGATAGTAGTACAAGTGATCCTTGGACTTGAGATCATCATAGTATCTTGTATGTAACAAAATATACCTTGACTTATTCCTTAAGGCCTTTTAAGGTATATATAGGGTATGCTTGGGTATAATGAGTTGCATATGGAGATAATGTATCGCTAGAGAGGCTTATCCCTATTGTAGAATAAATGTTATTTATTTAAATAGATTATTAGTTTAATTTATTTATTTAAATAAGATTAGAATTGTTCTAATTGATTTATTCACAACCGGTTTAATATAGAGAACCTAAATGGTCACACCATAAAAGGAAAAAGAATTATTTAAGAAGAAAATGGCATGATAGTAATAATGCATTAAGTGTAATTAATTTAATCTATGGTTATAAAATAAATTAAATAGCTTAATATTTAATATTTAATATTTTAGAAATATTAAATATAAATTAATAAGAGGAGTCTTATTAATATTATTATTATTATTATTTTAATTCTAAAGGAGTTTAGAAATTAATATAATATCAGTACTCTCTCTCAATCATGATAATATTAGGATATAAATTAATTAAAAGTGTTTAATTAATTAATTAAATAAAACCCTATTCTAATTGGATTAGGAGGGTTAACCTAATATCTATATAAGAGAGTCTTATATCAGAAATAAGGTACGTGAATTTTTCCAAAGGTTGGGAGTACACATATTCTATAGAGATAGAAACAAGGGTTAAGCCAATAACACATCTTCTTGAGTTCTTCATCTTCCTTGGTGGATCACCGTTAGAGGCCAAACATTTGGGTGGCTGACATTGATCAAGGGAAGGAGCCACTATATAGGAATCAAAGGAATCAAAGGAGTAGAACTTGTACCTGAGGAAGCTTGGAACTTCAAAGATATAATTCCATCCTCTCCTTCTATGTATTGACTGATAATTGATGCACAAGAAATATCATGGTTAAGGATTTGTAAGAAAATTTTATAATCTAATTTTTCATCCCTTCCGCTGCGTTTATGTAATTTGATTGCATGCTTATGTTTCTAGCAAACCCAACAATTACTTACTTATAACATGTTCAATTTACTTTAAACTATTATATCTCAGTTCACATAAACACATATGTCGTGAACGGAAATATTCAAATATTATTTATAACATTTACGGTAATATAATAACTCAAGTTATTTAGTAAATTAAAATAACTTTGTTTTTTTTAACTTTAACCCTCTTGAAAATACATTACTATTATAAAAATTATGTATTTCGCCATAACATGACATCAAAATATTTTTATCACGTTTTCTCCAAATAGAGGCATTAATTATAATAAAATAATTTACTCATTTTCTCAAGATACTATATTAATATAATATCTATGTCTCATTAAAATAATTACATGTACGACACATGTACACATATTATATATAGAAAATAGATAATAAGTTTATTTTTTATTATGATAAATTATTTCTATTAATTTATTTACATATAACAAATATATTTTAATATATTTACCATATTATTTAATCATACATATTACCTCATACGAAGCTATATGAGGTAATATCATTATATAAAATAATATCCTCTCTTTATTAAAATAATTCAATGCTAGAATTTATTTTAATATCCTTTATTTAAAATATACAATAATTGTTTCTCTTTTCTTTTTATAAATTGTCCCCAAAATAATTTCTTCAATTTTCACCTATAGCCATATATCAATTAAATTTATAATTCTCTTAACCAATATTTATCTAAAGATATATTAATTTTCGTCTCTCTTCAACAACGTATATATATATATATATATATATATATATATATATATATATATATATATATATATATATATATTTTATTAACATCATATGTACATTAGACTTTCACATATTACCATGCTAAGTAATATATATAAAAGTACTAACTATAATTTCAATACTCAACAAATATATTAATTCACCATTTACTCAAGTGAATTAACCTTTTACTATATCATCATAGTTAATTAAAATTTTAATATTCAAATTATATTATTCCATAATATAACTTTCAATTTAAATTAAGCAATATTTATTCTTATTAGTTAATTCTCATAATTAACTTTCATTCAAATCATGTCTTGTTATCTCTATCCGTCCATGGACAGATTCAGTACCAATTATGACCCATATTACATCATATTAGTCAGTAGTATGCATACACAGGAAAATGGTGATTATTCATTAAAGATATTTAATGTCACCAACTTACTATGATAAATTTTTTTTATAAATTATTTAATATCAATAGACAAATTTTATCCATTTCATTTACTTCAAGTAATTTGTCTCTAAATATATAATAATATATCTATTAAACACAAAAATCACATATTGCATAGTTCATATTATCTTATGCAACACAATAATACATACCTCATAATGCATATATATTCTTATTTGAACCCAACATATGCCTTAAGAATTTTATTTATTAAATTCTTGTTTTAATAATTTTTGAAAATTCGGGTTATTACATCTTCTCCCTCTTATAAGGATTCCATCCTCGGAATCACCGAAACCTTCCCTACTTGGTGCTATTCCGAACATTACATATCTTTTAGATAGCTTCATCCATTCTCTTTTCGGAAGTTTTACTATTATAACTTGCTCAATTGCATCCTACCACTTTCTTCTTTCTAAGGAACATTCTACTTACTACATTCACCCTTCAAAAAGAATACGAATCTTCCACGATTGTTTAATAATCGTGAAGTAGTATGAATAACTCAGATTCCAAATTATGCTGAGGGGTCACAAGACCGTGAACTCTTCTCTAGGTTTACTAATGCTTCAACAAAATTCTTCACACTGCAAACCAGAGTGTTTATCAATCACAAAGACTGAAAACACCCTCCATGCGTACACTAGGTGATTATCCTATTGTACCACCACGTTGTGCTATAAACGTAGTGTTTTGTAACGACTATATACGTTATGCTTAGAACCATTGTCTCCGAAAACATGTCCCCTTTATAGGGTTGTTCACCTCAGCTTTTAAACATCTAAATCCGCACCAGAGCAATCTAGTTTGGCATAAGTGCTCGAATTCCATAAATATTCTTTAACAGTCGTCTAGCCGAATCAAATAGCTTAGATTTTTATTAATAATTCGGACATCAATCGAATCTAATCAACTTATTTGATCTTTTTCATAGTTTAAATGAAAACCAAAAATCCTTTTATGACGTCATGATTCCATACCAACTCAGTAGTACGTTGAAGATTTAGTCATTTTATGACTTTGTCATACTACATCATACCATAATGGACAGACGATCTTATGATCGCTCCGAACACTAGGTTCGATTGCGTTAATGACTCCATCGTTTAGCATCCTACGCCATATCAAATGATGCATATGGTCAAAAATACATTTTGAAAGATTTTTAAATCATTTTTGTCGTAGCCGAAACAAATAGCATAGACATACGAATAACAGTATCGTTTTTAAAACTCATTGGTTTAGTCATCTGGCCCAATGTTTTCCCAAGAAACAGAAGTGCAAACACTAGCATGAAGTCAATAAATTTTGAAAATCTAGCATAGCTAGAAGATTTAGAAAAAATCAAATTTCTCCATCAACTTCAATCTCTTACTCCATTGCTTCATCATTCTATCAATCTTCAATACCATCAATGCTCACTATACCAAAACTCTTAATTCTTGATATATAATATATCTATTCCCAGTATAGTTCATCAAACTTACCACACCATGGAAATTCAGGAACTTACCACAATAATAAGATTTTAGGAACTTGTCCTAGAAATACGTAGTCCAAGAACCAATCAGCGACTTTCCATACGCTTAGGGGCTCAAAAATACATATGATTATGAGTCACAAACTTATCATAGGTATGAGTCTTAAGAACTCGCACCTACTCTTAATATTCTCTAATTTAATATTAGAAATATTTATCTATCAAAATAAATATGAGAAAAGAATCACATTTTCGCCATATGTATATCAATAGCGCGACACCAGTATTCCAAAGATTATCAATGTGATGCACTTAGCGCAAGCACAAAACCTCCGCCCACACAAAGGTTTGTACAACAAAGCCATCACATAAGTCCTCAATGGAAATCCAACTCCTAACTCTATCTTATTCTTAACTTGCTCTTTGCTTGTTACAAAACTTCTATATTTCATCATATACAACTTTTCACGAGTTCATCTCGTACCATTTCATAGTACCTTCTCTTTATAGCATCAAGCTATAACTATTCAGTCATTACAGATTATCTATCATTTCATAGCTCAATCTGATCACGTCGTGATCATTGGTTTACCCTATGGTTCTTTCTAATCGTCAATTAAACTCCATTCGAGTTCATTCTTATTATCTTTGTCATATTCGTCTTATAGACATCGTCTTATCATTTTTATTACCGGAGTTAGGTAACTCCTGATTCTCATTCTCTAAATACTTCTAGATTCTTCTTTGAATCTTCGCTTATATATATTTTAATCTTTATCTTTCTCTGTCTAAGGTTATAACCTAAGGTACAATTACCTAAGGTTTATAACCTACAGCTCTGATACCAACCTGTGACGTCCCCAAATTCGGTTCCGTTCGAACCTCGGACCTGATGTGTCACGATACTACTATCGTCAAATTATTTATATCTTTTATCCACAACTTAATGAATATAACTTTGCTTTATTACAAATTAGAATATAAATTCCTTCCATTAACAGGATCTGTACCCCAAACTTTAATAAGTTCCAATCTTGGTCATTTATCATTTTGTCCTTGCATCATATTTAATGTTATAAAAATGCGGATTAATTTAAACTTTTTCAATCTTCCTAAATCAAAATCTTTATCACTTACATATCCTTGAATCAATTATGTTATGATTCACTTTATTCGAATTACTGTATACACTCTTACATCTCAATTCGAAATCCTCTATATATCACATAGTACAACTTACAACTCAACATATATTACGCATCGTAACTACTATCATGTACATCTCCTAGAACCTAAACATGGTTCAAGAGCATAACTTTAGATAAATAAATCAATCCTCTTGTTATACTATCAAACTTTATTAATCAAGTAGCACGTAACTTTACCGTGAGTCCTTAACCTGTAAAAATAGTTATTTACAAAAGTGAGCTCGACAGCTCAGCAATTCTAACAGTTTTCATTCATCACATAGCATATAATATCATACTCAATTCATGCAATCATAATCATTTAGATTTACTACGCATGCTACTTCTCACATAACAAGTATAGAGATTAACTTCGCAAGCATATCATCAAAGATCAACTTTCAATCTCATACATATCTCATATACATTTCATATAAAAGTTAACATCCTCATAGCATAATATAATACAACTAATAGTTATCGAATTCATATAACAAATAGAAACTTAAAGACTTTCCTGTCTCGTAGTTTATCAACTACGACTTAACTATTTATAGCTATCTGCACTTCGTGTATTCCTCCACAGTTATATAATCATGGATTCATACCCATCAGTAATACATTTCATATGCTCTTAATAGAAGAATAATTTGTATATTGTTTTCTAACTTGGTTTCATTTTACTTCATCTTAGGATAACCATGATGTTACCACATCATACCCTCATACTCTTTCTATAGAAACCATATTGTTTCAGTCCTTGTGGTCTTTAAGGAAAATGTGTAAACACGACTTAAGTCCAAGCATTTAACAAACTGCTCTTAACAATTCTGCAGAATGGCGCGGCCGCGCTGCAAATAGGCGTGGGAGTGGCTCGGCCGCGCTACTCCCTGCCAGAACTAGGCTTGAGCTTTTAATTGCACAGTTTAGTTTCTAGCATAACATGTATTCTGATGCATATTATACGTTAAGTAAGTTGTGATCTTTCTTCGAGTTCACATTCAAACTACATAGCTCCATATCGATTCATTTCAATCAATAAGGCTTAACAACTTCCTTTAACAAAGGTTCAATGTTTATAAGCTTTTAAACCATGTATTGGTACTAATAAGCTTTTAATACGCACGCTCACATGTATCTATCTCATTTACATAGACATAGCATAGTACATTACTTGAAAACTTATTTTAAACCATGTTTGAAAGGTCTAATTCATACTTAGCTAGATGGTGAACACATTCATCACGTCTAAAGGCATAAAGGGTCCTAGTATACATGCTTGAAAAGTCATAATACTATTTACACAATGTTCAAGAATATTAATTCTCAAAACTTCCAAGTTTTCCTTCAAAACATTTTAAACCAAGCTATAACAACTTTAGTATATGCAAGGTAACTTAACAACAAACTACATTTCATATTCACGTACTTATACTCCAAG
Source organism: Panax stipuleanatus (assembly GCA_020205555.1). NCBI lineage: Eukaryota > Viridiplantae > Streptophyta > Magnoliopsida > Apiales > Araliaceae > Panax > Panax stipuleanatus. The sequence goes on from JAINUT010003091.1 coordinate 14,065, forward strand.
GTCAGAACTCAAGGAACATTAAATTCATCAAGTTTTATTTTCAAAACTTTAAGGTTTCTTTTTAGAAAATCATTAATACCAAGCTAACACCACTCGTTACATGCAAGGTAACCTTATGTCACATGTTAGACTCCTTTTCATAACTATTGAAGTCAAACTAGCATGCTAAACATATCAAAAAACCCTAAAGAGTTGGATTCCATTTATGCAGAGCGACGCGGCCGCACTGCTTTTGTACTAGGGAGTGGCTCGGCCGCGCCACTCCGGTTCCAGACCAGAATGGGCTTCTGCAACAGCAGAGCTCAAACCAATCTCACAATACTTTATGAAGCCTACTTGAAATCCATCACATTGCCTCTATAACATGTATATAGTATCTACTAACATGTTACCATCATCTCAGATATCAAACTTTAACTAATTCATGCAATCTCTATGAATTTATCAAACTCAAAACTAAGAACATAATGTAGGAGTTATACCTCTTGAAGTAGAATTACAAAAACTAGCTTCCATCTCAGATTCTATATCACCAACACACTCTCTATATAAACTTAGCAAAAATTTAGCAAATGAACTAACAAACTCTACACACCAATGCATGGCCTCTATTTATAGCTAAGCTATTATCCTCCTATGGACATTACACAAGGGGCAAAGAGTGGAGTTGGTGGCTAACTCCACCAACTAATACTATTCATGGTCCTTCCTCATCATTCCCCCTAACATGGCTCTAGCTTGTGAACTTCACCATGGCACAAAAAAAAATCAACATTTGGGTATAGAATAGGGGTCATGGGAGGGGGTCTATTGCACCATGTCACATATTTAATTCCTACCTTGTACACAAAGCTAGAATACAAGTCTTTATATACACATATGCAATTAAATACCTCCGTTATACATCCATATACATATATACCTATACATATATGTATACATGTATCCATCAACTTATATTACACATTATATAATCCATATATATTTGACAATACCGAATATATTTTAATTGAGTAGTGTCATATCACATTATCATAAACTTTATTATTTCAATTATACTTAATCACTGAAATAATTATTAACAATAATTATTTATTTAGTTTAATTTAATATCCTTCGTAAAGTACACATTAGTGTACCACACGTAACACATTGTCACATAGGTCTATTTATGTAACTCATGCGACTCATTTCACTTTACCATATAGTTTCCTATATTATATAGTTACCTTGAAGTGTCACACTTCATTTCATATCATATAGATAGAGCTACTATATAACATATAATTGCATATCATTGCATATAGAAATTAATTAACATAATAATACTAATTAATTCATTTAATTATTCATTCATTAAATTATTTATTGAATGCTTATTCCATCACTTTCCCACACTAGGCACAGTCTCACAAACTTAAATTAAGCTCATCATTACTCACATCACTTAATCATCTCATAATCTTATTCATTTCCACCACATTACTTACTTATAACATGTTATATCTCAAGGTTCACATCAACACATATTTCGTGAACGGAAATATTCAAATATTATTTATACCATTTACGGTAATATAGTAACTCAAGTTATTTAGTAAATTAAAATAACTTAGTTTTCTTTTATAACTTTAACCCTCTTGGAAATACATTACTATTATAAAAACTATGTATTTCGCCATAACATGACATAAAATATTTTTATCACATTTTCTCCAAATATAGGCATTAATTATAATAAAATGATTTACTCATTTTCTCAAGATACTATATTAATATAATATCTATGTCTCATTAAAATAATTACATGTATGGCACATGTATACATATTATATATAGAAAATAGATAATAAGTTTATTTCCTATTATGATAAATTATTTCTATCAATTTATTTACATATAGCAAATACATTTTAATATATTTACCATATTATTTAATCATACATATTACCTCATACAAAGCTATATGAGGTAATATAATTATATAAAATATTATCCTCTTTTTATTAAAATAATTCAATGCTAGAATTTATTTTAATATCCTTTATTTAAAATATACAATAATTATTTCTCTTTCCTTTCTATAAATTATCCTCAAAATAATTTCTTCAATTTTCACCTTTAGCCATATATCAATTAAATTTATAATTCTCTTAACCAATATTTATCTAAAGATATATTGGTTTCCTTCTCTCTTCAACAACGTATATGTCGACGTTGGAAAATTTAAGAAATACCGCGGGTCGGTTCATAGCCTGGTTTTTCTCAAATCGATCTTCCTAAGTTATCTCTACCCTTATTCTTTTTATTGCAAAAGAGGTTTTGAAGGGTTTTTAGGAAAGAGGCCAACATGTGTATATGTCAACGATTTGATTTGATTTAAACAGAGTCGCCAGTTGGTAGTTTTGAAAATGGTTGTACCAACTCAACCGAATTTGATTTGAAAAGAGGCCTAATTGCTGGACACTGTCGAAACTTGATATTTGAAATCAGAGTTTTGAGTTCGGGGGCTTGGTTAAGTGTGGGGAAGGTGTTAGGCAGCCCACTACTCCCATGTAAACACGGTACCACAATCTTTTCAATATTTCCCCTAAAACTGGAATGCGTGAGTGAATGCTGTTTTGAAAATTGGGCCTTTTGATTGATTGAAAGCTTTGACAGGCTTTGTTGAGTCTATATACAAAGGGTTTGATTTGATTTGAAAATCAATCTTTGATTTGATTTGCAAAAGCATTTAATTTGATTTGACAGTGATGTTTTGAAAGCTGTTTATCAAACCCCTACGCTGACATAGGAAATGAAACACATCGCCACTTTTAATTTTATCTTTATAGCCTTAAGGCTGCATGCAAATGGTGATTTATCGGGCTACGAAGCATCCTTGACCATAAAAATATAAAGTGTCGGTCTCCTCATAGGTATGAAAACCATCGGAGGGACGCTGACACGACAATCGATATTTTCACTATGTTGAGACCTTAAATCGAATAACCGTTTTAAGGTCTGTGCATGTACATTTTACAAAAAAAAATTGGCAGGGTACATTAGTAAATCGGAGTTTGTCCATCGTGGGAATCAGATTCTGATTAGTTTGATCATGAATCCCACGATTCCTAGGCTCACATATGAGTAGCCAAAACCTGCACAGTTCAAATTTGTATAGAAATAAATATATATACATCCTCACGTCACAATGGAACCAAAGATTCATTAGTAAATCCTGGCTGCGCGTGACCAAAGCGTCTTGTTCCCACTAGATAGCGATCTAAGGGACGCGAGGTTGCTTTTGAAGCTGAAACTATAAAAATAACTAGATTTAAAGAAATCTCAGCCATTATAGCTTCCAAGTTCTGTCGGGACCTGTTTGAACCGTTGAAAGCTAGAAGTGGCGAGATTTGGATAAATCTAGTTCGCCCGCAGATATGTCAGTGCAAATTCATATGCAAATGAATGTTAAATGCAGCATTTGAATAAATTGAATAAAGCAATATTCATAATTATATATCTATAAGCTGTAAAAGGGCGATGGGTTTTCACTAGCAAGCCCGGACTGGAATTGAAATATATATATATATATATATATATATATTGACAGAAACATAGTCAATCAAGACTGGAAAGATGACCAGTGATGATGAAGGCTGCTTATATATGCATAAATATATATAAAGTAGTAAGGGCGATGAGTTTTTAAGCCTGTACCCGGATTGAATTAATATATATATATATATATATATATATTGATAGAAATGTAGTCAACCAATACTGGTACGAAGACCAGTTATGGTGAGAGTCGCTTATATATGCGTAAATATATATAAAAGCGGTAAACTACCTAGGATTTGACATTCGGGCTTGACGAAATTGAAATGTTAGTATATAAATAGTTAAATATGTACAGAAAAAGGCCAAACCCGGACTTGGAAGACAACCTAGTCTGGCGAAGTTGCCAAAACGGTGTGTGCTAGTGGAGCTGACGGATCGTCAATCCGAGTTGTAAAAATATTAAAAACGGAGTTTATGTATAAAAATGTATCAATTTTAGACGAAAACGGCCACGAAACTAAGTTTCGGGCATATTTAGAAGATAAAACTTTATGTGCTGGTGCAAAACAGTGCAAAGTAGTAGTATTGACTTACTGATCGTAAAAATATTTACAATGGGCTACACTACGGGCTTTTTGCCGAATCGTAGGCCTTAAACGTCCAAATCTACCGGTGGTTTTTTGATATGTGGTAGTATATGGGTATATCTATATGTTGGAATGAAAATATTTGGGTTTGGAAGAGGTGTAAAAGTCAAAAAATCAGTCGGGCAGGGCTTCGCTGCGCTTCTTGCTTATGCAAATGAGAGGGGGCTGCCCCTCTATTTATAAAGGGGGGAGCAGCACCTATACATCCGGCTGCCGTAGGTAGAGGTGCGGCCACTCGAGGTGGGTCTCGCATGCCCGGCTTTGTCATCTCAAAGTACGTGCACTCCGAGCAATGCGATGTCCGGTCAGAAACTTTCTAACTTTTGATTGGAGCATCCGTTTGAGGCGTGCGATACCTTTACGAAAAGCTCTCACCGAGAGTGTTGCAATGATATGGGAAAAAACATTTTCCAGGTCCAGGAAGATGGGTTCATAACCAGGTATTTAATTCTCTGCAGTTTATCCGTTAAACTATTTTGCGTTGTTGGCACTCGGGATCGTCGTTAGGGTTCATTTTGACTTTAGCGGCATCGATTTGGCTTTAGTTTGACCAAGTTGGTTGAAATTTGGTAAAAAGACCGTTGTACCCCTCCTGGGGCTGCCTGTAGTGTCGTCATGGTCGTAGGTTAACTTCCGGTAGCTAATTCCAAGACTTGGATCCTAGTCGAGTCTTTTAACCTCAGGGTTATCTCTGAGGCTGATGTGGTCATTTCAGGTTTTGCTATGGAGTTTTTGCAATGCTTTAGGCTGATATCTGAAGTTGGCCTAACGTCCTGGGTTGAGACCGAGGATGACCTGCAGTTCCTGGGTTGAGACCGGGGTTGATTGGTGCCTCCCGGGTTGCTGCCGGGGCTGATTGGAACCTCCCGAGTGTAGACCGAGTTTGAGCTTGATGATCCGATTGACTGTCGAAACTTTATTGATGGTCCGATTGACTGTCGGAGCTTGATTGATGGTCCGATTGACTGTCGAAACTTGATTGATGGTCCGATTGACTTTCGAAACTTGATTGATGGTCCGATTGACTGTCAAAACTTGATTAACGATATTGAGAATCTGATTTGACTGGAGCATTGATATTGTGGATCGTATTTTGGTTGATTGACAGTTTTACCCTTCTACTGGATGAGTAGCGAGGCAAGGAAAATTTTGAGTGTCTACAGATACCCTTCTTTATGATGTCCATGTAACGTAGTGGAATGGACAGAATAAAAATTAGTAGACACTCGGAATAAAAAATGTGAGAGCCATTTCGATGGCTGGGCGTCTTGAAGTAGAATGGGGATACTTTTTGCTGTATGCGTTATTACTTGGCTGGGGATGACGCCGTCTTCTATAGCCTTGATGGTATTAGGGAGTTACTGCGAACTACCTTTATCATTTTCTACTGGGGATGACATTATTCACGATATATGGTTTGACTCTGATGAGATTGGCGTGGTTAAGCTATCACAGATTTTTTCATCTTGATCTGTTAGAGATGACTTCCTTTACGATCGCTTCGCAGATTTAGATTGGTACTACCTCAATGATCCCCTTTGAGGATGTGTATAACAGATTCCATCAGTTGTGATGGATTGTTATAATTGTTTCCGTTGCCAGATCCCTTCTATTGCTTGGCTGGGGATGACGCCGTAAGTTGAAGCGTCATTGAGGTTGAGCCAATGATTGGACTGTATTTCGATCTGTATTCGAACTTCGCTGGGGTTGAGCCACCGGCTGAAACTGCTTTGGTCGGAACCCGAACTTCGCTGGGGCTGAGCCAACGGCTGAAATTGATTTTAGTCAGAATCCGAACTTCGCTGGGGCTGAGCCAATGGTTGAAATTGACTTCGGTCAGAACTCGAACTTCGCTGGGGCTGAGCCAACGGCTGAAACTTCTTTGGTCGGAACCCGAACTTCGAAAAATGGCAGTTTTTGGCAGTTTTGCTCAATTCTTGCGCAGGTTTTTTGTAGTTTTATCTATTGATCCACGGACATGGCTCCAGGATGAATATCAAGGGTCTTCGTGTAATTTCCCTTTTCGTCAGGATTACACTGCTTAAACGCAGGATTTCTGGACAAATCGCTCAATCGCGTAGCGATTTCTCTTCAGATTTGACTTGGCAGCCCTTTTAAACTCCATTCCGACTCGAATATAACTGAGCTCGAGGGGAGTGGGACCCACCTGGGCTGCCGCTAGTAGAGGTGCGGCAGTCGTAGGTGGAGCTACAACTAACCAGCTTATTTAATATGCTGCAGGATTTTTCATTTTGCAAGTTTCCCGTTTGAGTAGGGAAAGGATTTTTGATCTTCTTTTTCAGATCTACGGAGTTCTGGCAATCGAATTCTGAATCCGTCAGTTCCTACACATTCAGCTCAGCGCAGGTAACGTTTTACATCCTTCTTTAGCAGTTTTTGACAGTTAAAAGCATGTGAACCACCTAGGGTGCTTTTGAACGTAATGTATAAAAAATGTATGCCTATATGACCTGTGAAATTTTTTTTTGTCTACATATGTATGCATATTTTACTGTAATGCACATTTTGATGTAAGAAAATTTAGGTTCTGAGATAGTACTATTTTGAGCTTTTTTGTCAGTCCAATCATCATTTTTGAGGCCTAGCGAGCCTGGATTTTCAAGTAAAAAATACCTATGGTATTTTGGAGACCATGTGAGGCTGGTTTTTGATTTGTTTCAGTAAATATAAACTGTTTCTATTTTTGGATAGCTGTTCTACTGAATGGCCACCTAGGCATGCTTGTGTGCATGTGGACAGTCCATTTTACAAAGGAGACTGGCGAAATTTTTCCAAAATGTTAGGTTTTGAAAAGCATGCATTTTTAACTTTATGGGGAGTATCTTACTGATCTAAGGTAGGTTTTGAGCTTCTAGGATTTTGAAAACATGCAGTTTTGACTGTATGGGGTATTTTTGATGGACCCATGCATGTTTTAGGACTTAGATATGTATGCTAGATTGATTGATTAATAAGCCATAGGTTTCAGGCTTACCACACCCTGTCTGAGGTGATTTTGGAGTACTGGTGTATACGATGGATCGCGATAGACCCGACAGCTCTACCAGGGTTTCATCAGGCGTTAGACAGAGGAGGGCTTCTGCCATTCCACAGACCCGTCCAGCTAGGACGCCTCGTAAATTGGTAGAGAACATGATACGTGCGGCACAGGACAAGCAGCCCATTGACATTGATGACGAGGAGGCTGCTTTTGTTGCTCCTGTTCCAGCTCAGGTTCCACGTACGGAGGTCCTAGGCATTGTTGTACAGACATAGGAGTTGCTGGGCGACTTGAGTCGCCATCCTTTGAGATATCTTCAAGGCAACAAGGTGACTTGAAGTCTTTCTTCCCTCTGGATTCTTTTCCCATCTTCTGACCATTCTCGAGGCACATATTTTTTGACATGGGTTGATTTTTGATGTAGGTCCCTGGCCTGACACATCCTTGAAGGAACTGGTTTAGTTTGCACTCCCTCTATCAGACTCTGCACGAGGATTACAGGGAGATTATAGATGGCTGGGGATTTAAGGCCTTTTTCTCGATCCTGCCCCGCAGTTGCCCTTGGGGGTATATGAGGGCTTTATCTGAGCGCTGGTTCCACCAGACTCAGTCCCTTTATCTACTTCATTGCGAGGTGATGATGACTCCTATGGATTGGAGATTTATCACCAGCATTGAGTTTGAGGGCGAGACAGTGCCTGTTGTGTCTGACATTTCATCCACCGCAATTAGATCCCTGTTGGGAGTCCCTCAGTCGGCATTCAAGGGTCGGGTAGTCTGATCTGGTCCTTTGAGTATAGATGCCCAGGATGGGACTTTGCAGTTGTCTCCGCCTGATGATCGGAGGGCTAGAGATCGCATTCTGATCCTATTATTTTTGTCGATCATCAGAGCTGTTTTGTGGAGGACAACTCATCGACGGTGTTCTTTTCTTTGATTAGTGCCACTCAGCATGTAGAGCGCCTCATTGACTTTGATTGGGGCTCCTATACCTTTGCCTATTTTCTCCGGGGCATGCCCCTGCTTTCAGAGGGTGTGACAGAGGCTTGGTTAGGATTCCATCAGTTTTTGCTGGTGAGTACATCTTTCTGTACCTTTTTGATTTCTGCACTTATTTTTGGCAGTCTTGGTCACTGAGGACTTTTGATATTTGCATGGATAGCTTTGGGCATTTGAGAGGCTTCCTTGCCTACGGCCTGTTTTAGCATTAGGTCTGGAGACCTATCCACATAGACGAAGATGGCATCACTCCATTTTAATGGAGGTCCTTGTTGGTGAGGGATTCACTCATACTCGTTTGCGGTTGGAGCTTTTGACAGCGGGCTTGGTCACTTAGACGCCATACACATTCGAGCACTTGATCGTCGGATTTGATGGAGGTTTCCCCACTGGTCGAGAGTTTGATTTATCGACCCGCAGAGTCCCTATGTTGATGGAGGGAGGCTGGGATCTCTATCTTGGAGAGCATGCCATTCGGAGCGTCATAGGGGAGATCCGCATTCCCATTGTTCCTCCTGCTTGGCGTCACTGGCCATTGTCCGTGCCTTTGACAGACATCCCTTTGGAGGGTATAGATGGCTTTGATCTATTAGAAGGCCCATACAGTCAGACAGCCTTTTACAGTTGGTGGAGTCCTTGCACTATCGAGGCTCAGACTCGTGCCACCCATATTATGGCAGACATGGTGTCGGGGTCCGTGATGATGACGGACTGGATAGCTTGTATTAGAGAGCCTACTCATGCAGACCAGATAGCACATCAGACCAGGGAGTTAGACCAGGCTTATTTCTTTATCAGGTACCTTGGCCGAGATCCATCAAAGGCATCTTCATTTGACCCATCCAGCTCTGGAGCAGGCCCCTCTTTAGGTCCATTCAGTAGCAGTTATACAGGGGCCGATCCTCCCTTATACCGCCCAGATATGCCTGATCCCAGCAGCTTTGTGCAGACAGAGGATCTAGAGCAGGTCGATCGGTTTGATACCAAGGTTTTTGACTTCTTGTGATAGCTATGGCAGCTATATTTTTGGTCAGCCACTGTTTTGGTTATTTGGCGTATGTGCCATCATTTTGATAGACCACTGTATTAGCTGGGTGGTGGTGCCCTATTTCCCTGTATTATTCCTTTCACTTTGTACTAGGATATAGGGATGATGTATGCAGTTGATAGCTTTTTATAGATATTTCTGTCATCTTTATTTGCTGCATCATGTTTATATCATTATCATCACGTATGTATCATGTGCATGCATTCAGACAGCTGCGATTTGACTTGACCTCTGGATGGTCTTGTGATACGGTGCTACAGATGACGACGTTTGCAGTTAGCCGTATAGAGCATTTGCCACTGTCAGAGGTGGCGGCATCATTGCGGTTATGGTATGATAGTCTGCCCTTTCCAGCTAGGGGGATAGGTGACCAGATGCTGGGGCACTTGCTGGCCCTTGTAGATTTCAGGGTTCCAGACGGCTTTATTGATGGTGTCCTACCCTTATGGGTACCAAAGAGATAGGTATTCCGCATTAGGCGGTGTGAGCTTTTGCCTACCCTGGAGGAGTACCAGAGATTTACTGGCTTGGATTTAGAGTCGCAGTGTGCTCGGACGGCTATCCGTGATATGCGAAGACCGTTTACTCAGCTGTCCGGTCTTTGGCAGAGTATAGTCATGGATGAGATCGTTTCAAGGAATGTGATCTCCCTTGACTTCTTGATAGAGCGCTATGGTGAGCTTGATAGCTACGACCGTCACGTCGGAGATTTCGTCATTTTCGCAGAGGAGTGGCAGAAAACCAGGATAGACATGTTGTTGATGTGCATTGTGGCTTATGTTTACATGCCATTGTGTTTAGATCACCTTGATGTGGGATTGGTTATCGTAGTTAGAGCCCTTAGATAGGGGAGTACCATTGTCCTTATGATCTTGGCGGAGACTCTGAGGTCGCTCACCTATTGCAGTACCCATCCAGCGAGGTTTTTTTGGGGTAGCTCGATCGTACTGTATATGCTGTTGATGTCACACATACGACCGATTGGAACCTTTAGACCTCATTCTTATTGTTCTAGCCACTAGATATCCTCAATTTACTCCTTTCGTCCGCCAGATTGCGTTGACTTAGAGTCCTGGTTAGCATTTTTGTCGGATATTGAGCATCCGTTCACAGTTTTGTTATGCTCAGGGATGGCGACCCCGTTCAGCTTCATTACTCATGCATCTGGCATGGATTATTTGCCTTTGGCAGGATTGAGGGGTGGGACTACTTATCATCCCTTGGTAGTTATGGAGTAGTTTGATCAGTGGTAGAGTATACACCATTTTGAGGATTCTGCTGATCAGAGGATGTCGGCTTCATCAATGTCACCGGCTGACTTGGTTAGAGTCTATGAGTGTGGACTCACAATGAGAGGGCTGAGTTCTCTAGTAGACATCCGGGTCGTTCTCCGAAATATTCTGCATGGTTAGAGGCAGAGATCACAGTCGCAGTAGCAGAGCTTCATTTACCTCCGCTTGCGGATTCTGACGAGGAGGAGCCCATGGAGGATCTTGATTCTCCTACTGAGGATGAGCTGTTTACAGATTTGGCAGTAGCTTTGATTAGTGATCCCCTGGTTATTCCCACAGGGACAGATCCAGCTTTGTCAGATTCTCTATTAAGGATAACCTTTGAGAGAGATTCAGCTAGAGCGCAGCTGTTGGCTGCCCTGTCTAGCAGGGATTTATCTTTTGATGAGAGGGATGGTCTCAGGACCGCTTTGGATACTGGATTGATTGAGCGGGAGGAGCTTCGCTTTGCTTTAGATACTGCCATTATGAAGCGAGACGAGGTTCGCTCAGCCAGAGATGCAACATATGTTTAGATTGAGGAGACTTTGATTTCTCGGGATGCAGCTTTTGTAGAGATGGATGAGGCTATAGCTTCCCGTGATTTCCACATTGCTGATAGTATTGCTCTCCGATCTTACACCCATTGTTTGGTTACCGAGATGAGTGCTTACATTGATGACCACAGTGCCACCTTGCAGATGCCTGTGGATGTTATTAGCCGTATAGAGGCTGAGTGGAATACTTTTACAGATGCGCCTCCATCTTCAAATAGAGTTGCCATACTGGCATTGCTGACCCGCTTGTCCTTGGGTCCATAGACTAGCTTTATTTTTCCTGCGCATACTAGCTCAGCCATTTTTGTCATATACAGGGCACAATGTATATAAAGCAGATTATATATCAGAGAATTATATTTTTGAGATACTTCCCTGCTTAGATATGTATTGTCATCGCTGAGTGATTACCACTACCGTCATGACTCGCAGTTATTGATGCATTTTGAGCTTCTCCTTGATGGACTGACAGTTGAGGTGTCAAGGGAGTTCCCCAAATAGGTCTGATAATCAGATATCTTGACAGCATTAATCTTTTATTTGTCTTCGGTGTCTTGGAACTGGTCTTCTATTTTTTTGTTTTTTTTCTTAAAGGTCAAACCGTGCCGTAGAGGGCTGCCTACGTACTCCCGGGTTGAGGGAGATCAGGTCATGCGTAGTTCTGGTTGTTTAATTGAAGAGGTTTACAAAGAGTTTATATGGGGTTTGAATTTGGTTCGATGAGCTTTGGAATTTTTTACTGGGATTTGCAAGTTCTTTGGATTTTTGCTTGGTTTGACCGCACCATAGATGGTTGCCTATATGACGCCCCCAAATTTGGGTACTTGAAACCCGAACTTGGTGCTACACGATATCATTTCTTTGAGCAGAATAATAATATAATATAATTCATAAACTTAATTTACATATAAGAGTTGTCTAATCCCAGGTACATAACCTTTAAAACATTCAATACATGATAGATAATAAATATTATCGTCTTAATAAAGTCTAACTATTACACAAGATACCATCAAACTTATTCCATCAGCTTTCCTTTCCATTTGTTTTTGCCAAAGCCTTCTGGTTGATCACGCTTAGTTGAAAACATTTAATTTAAAGCAAGAATGAGCATTCAATTGCTCAGCAAGTAATAGTAGATAATAAACATCAACTGAAAGAAATAAATGTTTTCTTTGAGGTATACTTCTACAACGAATCAATAGTTGTAAAGTCTTTCGAAACATATCTTGACAACATATCAAATTGTTTAAAATTTTTGAAACGACGTAGTGAGTATAAATGCTGAGCGGTCAATTGACCATGAACTTTTATTTTTCATTTTCAAAAAGGTTTAAACAGAAATTCATCTGTAAACCGCTCTGGTCTTACGGACATGTAAGGTAATAAGCCCCGTTATGTCCTGTATTGATCAATACTATCTGTTTGAACAATAAAGTCGTTCACTCTGTTCGTCTTGGGCATATAAACAATTTCCCTATTAAGGGTTATTTATACTCAGTCTGGAGTCCTAACTAAACAATTCAGTTGGACGACTTTATCATAACTAATACTATTCAAACTATGTCTAGCCGAGTCAAATAGCTTAGACAGTCTTTAAACCATAAATACTTATCGAAGTTTAATAGTATGTAACAGGATTTGTCATTTCAAAGAATTTCAAGTTCAAGAGTTCTTACATGAGTACCACAGTTCGTACAAGTGGGGACACTTGTATGATAACAGATAATAATGAGATATTAATAAATAATAGACAAATGAAATAAAATTTCACAACATAAGGATAATTTCATAGACGAATCATAGATATCATTATGGATATGAATAATTGACAATAATTATTCATGAACATGCTTTTAGCTTACTGAGATCCATCGCATAAAATAAATGTAAGGGGTAGAGATACTTGATCAATAAAAATTGAGTAAAGAAACTTGCCTTGATATCTTATTACTGCTATGTAGTATAGCTTACACTTTTATCTTTAATATGAAGTCCTATCATCAATAGAATTATTCTTTTAATTGGAATAATACAACTTAACACATAATACTGCTTAAACATGTTGTCACATATTAATGTCAGTCATTGCAATATATACGAACGTATACCTAATCAAACTATATCGATTTGGTTTGAGTTCGGTATCGTTTCGGCATCCAGATTGTATTATCGGATAATTAACAAATTTATTTTTAATGAAACTTTGTTCAAGAACTTAAATATTATATTAGATAATTTAATTATCATTTATAATATTTTTCCAAATATTAGAATCATTTATAATGATTTTTCAAACACTTATATCATTTTTAATGATTTAATCATTAAATAATTTTATTATCATTAATATTTAAATAATTTAAAATATTAATGAAATTCATGTCAACACCTTAAAAATTATTTATTATAACTTAAAAAATATTTTTAAAACCTTAATATTACCTTTAAATGATTTTTTAAGATATTAAAATTATTTTTAAATAATTACCATTAATATTTAAATATTAATGTTATTCATATCAAAATATTAAAAGTTATTTATTATAACTTAAAATATCTTTAAAATATTTATTTCACCTTTAAATGATTTATAAAATATTAAAATTATTTTTAAATAATTTATTTAATATAATTATTAAATAACTTTATTATCATTAATATTAAAATATTAATGAAATTATTATCAAAATATTATAAGTTATTCATTAAATATTAATAGAATACAAGAGAAATTCATCTGCAAACCGCTCTGGTCTTACGGACATGTAGGGTGATAAGCCTCGTAATGTCCTGTATTGATCAATACTATGTGTTTGAACGATAAATTCGTTCACTCTGTTCGGCTTAGGCACATAAACAATTTTCCCATTAAGGGTTGTTCATACTCAGTCTGGAGTCCTAACTAAACAATTCACTTGGACGACTTTATCATAACCAATACTATTCAAACTATATCTAGCCGAGTCAAATAGCTTAAACAGTCTTTAAACCATAAATATTTACCGAAGTTTAATAGTATGTAACAGGATTTGTCATATCAAAGAATTTCAAGTTCAAGAGTTCTTGCATGAGTACCACAGTTCGTACAAGTGGGGACACTTGTATGATAATTGACAATAATGAGATATTAATAAATAATAGACGAATGAAATAAAATTTCACAACATAAGGATAATCTCATAAACGAATCATGGATATCATTATGGATATGAATAATTGACAATAATTATTTATGAACATGCTTTTAGCTTACTGAGATCCATCGCATAAAATAAATGCAAGGGGTAGAGATACTTGATCAATAAGAAATTGAGTAAAGAAACTTGCCTTGATAGCTGATTACTGCTACGTAGTATAGCTTACACTTTTATCTTTAATATGAAGTCCTATCATTAATAGAATTATTCTTTTAATTAGAATAATACAACTTAACACATAATACTGCTTAAACATGTTGTCACATATTAATGTCAGTCATTGCAATACGTATGAACGTCTACCTAATCAAACTATGTCGATTTGGTTTGAGTTCGGTATCGTTTTGGCATCCCGATTGTATTATCGAATAATTAACGAATTTATTTTTAATGAAACTTTGTTCAAGAACTTAAATATTATATTAGATAATTTAATTATCATTTATAATATTTTTCCAAATATTAGAATCATTTATAATGATTTTTCAAACACTTATATCATTTTTAATGATTTATTCGTTAAATAATTTTATTATCATTAATATTTAAATAATTTAAAATATTAATAAAATTCATGTCAACACCTTAAAAGTTATTTATTATAACTTAAAAAATATTTTTAAAACCTTAATATTACCTTTAAATAATTTTTTAAGATATTAAAATTATTTTTAAATAATTACCATTAATATTTAAATATTAATCTTATTCATATCAAAATATTAAAAGTTATTTATTATAACTTAAAATATCTTTAAAATATTTATTTTACCTTTAAATAATTTATAAAACATTAAAATTATTTTTAAATAATTTATTTAATACAATTATTAAATAACTTTGTTATCATTAATATTAAAGTATTAATAAAATTATTATCAAGATATTATATGTTATTCATTATAACTTCAAATACTTTTTAAACTTTAATATCATTTTAAATGATTTTTAAAATATTAAAACTATTTTTAACTAATTTATTTAATATAATTATTAAATAAATTATATATCATTAATAAATTAAAATATTAATAAAATTTATGTCAAAATATTAAAAGTTAATTTTTATAACTTCAAATAATTTTTAAAACTTTATTATGAATTTCTAATATTTATTTTTTATTTATTTTATAATTTTCGTCCAAAGTTGGGATCCTCCATGGAAACGCTTGTAAACGGAAATCTACAAGTCCGATTTGGGCCCACTTGGTATCGTTAGAACCGTAACTTTCCGAGCTACGTTTTAGGATCCAGAACCAACTTATTTGGCCCGGCAATGACCCCTTAAAACAGGACACTTGAAGTCATTTTCTGTTTTGAAATCTCTTACGGAAACATTTATAAATAGAGATCTATAACTCCGATGTAAGTCCAGTCGGTGTCATTGGAACCGTGACTCACTGAGTTACAATAAAAAAATAACAAACAATTTTTATAGAACACATAAAGTGCCGAAATGGGGCTGTTAGTCAGACTGTCCCCAAATTTTGGCTAGTTTGCGGTAGTTTAGTAATAAATTCATAGATCCTTCATTTTTCATCCTTTTTAAGTGATTCAACTTGGATAAGGTTACTAACCCATAGATCTAACACTACCAAAAATAAAAGTCAGAAAACTCCTTTTAGATCTATCAACCCAAAAGCTATTTTCACAACTTTTAAAACATAACTTTCAAGAAAATCTTTTCTTTCCATTTTAACTTCCATAAACCTAGCATACATGCTATGGGTCCTCCAAATACATTATGTAAACCACATAATCCACCATAAACAAGGCTTCTAACAATAAATCATAAATAAATCCCATGATCCATCAGTAGAGCAACATAAAAATACATATAGTATACAAGAGAAAGATTTTTCATAAACCATTTTGTACAAAATTTATTTTTCTCTATTTGGACCTAACTTTTGATTTCAAAAATAGTTTGATTCACATATGAAACACTAATACTTATGTAAATCAAGAGTTTTTAAAGATCCAACATAAAAGCTCATTGTTTCATCAAAATGTAACAAAATAAGATGAACTAAACTAGAAATTTTTCAATTTCTTACCTTATTCTTCTTGATATTCTTCTTCTTTATCCAAGGTAGCTTATATACTTATGATGCATGAAGATCCAAGACCCTCCTTTCCTTCCTCAAGGCTGCCGAAATCAGCCCTCTGACTCTCTCTCTATTTTTTTTTTCTTTTTGCTAGCTTGTAAGTGAAATGAGAGAGAAATGAAGAATACTTGATTTTTGTTTGTTAGATTAGTAAGTATACAATGTATGTATCACTCTACCAACACTTTGCTTCTTAGCTTTGGTTTACTTGTTGGGGTAGACAAATAGAGTGGCTTAATCCTTAGGTTGACACATAGGGGAGTGGTTAGGAGTTAGTAGTATTTCACCACACTTTTGGACAAGTAAATAAATTTTTTATTTTCTCCCCATATTGCCCCTCCTAGGGCCGGGTATTCCCTCATTTCCCTTCCATTATTAATTCATTTTCTTTGACAAATTATCCTTTAACAAATGACTACAATACCCCTCTTCAAATGGGCTAAGCTTGGGCCATTCTTTTAATTCTTTTGGGTTTCTAATTTATTTGTTTGGGCTATGTAAACTAACATGACCCAAAACTTTAATCTTATTTTACCCTAACTAGTTACTTAGGGTTTCCATTCCATTCAATTTAGAATTTAAAATGTTTACTTATATACATTCAATTTCATAACCTAATGAGACGTGTCTCAATTAGGTTTAAAATAATTAATAACTTGAGATAATAAAAATTTATCTCCTAGGTTAGTATAATCTTACATACTAACATTCTTTATTAGCACATAATCACATTCCTTAATCATGCACGCATTCCCATATTCACTTAATATACACACTTTCATTTAAATACAAACATAATCAATTACTATGTTTAATATTTAAATAAAATAAATAAATTCTTAACATATATTCATAAAATTATGTCAATAATCATAAATCGTATTAATATACTTACAGATATTTGAATACAAATATAGTTAATAATCATATTTAATATTCAAATTCCTTAAGAAAATAATTTCTTATTATTCATAACATAAATATACTTTCCTTTTAAATGCAATTATACAATAATTGTATTAATCATGAAATTCCATAACATAGATCAAAAATTAAGATTTTGATCTATAATCCCACTTTACCTTAAATATCATTATTAATTAAGTTAAAATAATTAACTTACCTAATCTTGATTAATTCATATATTAAAATAATTATTATAATAATTCTAAAAATCATTTCATATATTATTTAAATAATACATTAATCATATTTTCATGAAGAATAAATAATGAAATATTTTTACCACAAAATTAATTTATTATAAGAATATAATTTCTAATAATCAACAATTCTTTTTTCGAAAAATATATTCAAAATCATTTATTATATATATATATATATATATATATTTATCACATATTCACATATGCTTTACCTTGCACATATTCTCACATATTATTTTTGATAAAAATAATAATAAATAAAAAAAATTTATACACAAAATTTCTTATTTAATTTCATCAAAAATATTGGGTTATTACAGCGTACGTACTCCTGGGTTGAGGGAGATCAGGTCATTCGTAGTTCATGCTTCTCTAGTGAAAAGCCGAACCTGATACGATTTATAGGACCCAGATGCAGATATGCATTTGCTTTAGACATAGTACTTTTTCACGGTGTCTGAATTGATGATTTGGGGAAATTCATTCCCGTCCATTTCTTGTAGCCTGATGGCTCCCCCTGTCAGCACTTCCTTGACAATGAAAGGGCCTTCCCAGTTTGGGGCAAATTTTCATTTGGCTTCATCCTGATTGGCCAAGATTTTCTTTAGCACCAAATCGTTTTCTCTTAATTGCCGGGTTCGGACTTTCTTGTTGTAGGACCTGGTGACCCTTTGTTGGTATAACCGTCCATGGAAAATGGTTGTGGCCCTCTTTTCGTCTATCAGGGATAGTTGATGATATCGGTCTTGCAACTATTGATCTTCGTCCATCTGAGCATCTATTAATACTCGTAAAGACTCTATCTCTACTTCTATGGGGAGGACTGCTTTCATGCCATAGACATGTGAATAGGGGGTAGCCCTAGTAGAGGTACGCATTGTCGTCCTGTAGGCTAACAGGGTGAGAGGTAGCAGGTCTGGCCAGTCTTTGTGATTGGCAGACATTTTCTGCATGATCTTCTTGATGTTTTTGTTGGCCGCTTCGACATCACTGTTCATGTTGGGCCGATAGATGACGGAGTTGAGATGTTTGATGTGGAACTTGCCGCACAGTTCTACCATCATTTGATTGTTCATATTTTTGGCGTTGTCTGATACAATCACCTCCGGTTGTCCATATTGACAAATGACATTATTTATGATGAAACCGATGATGACCTCTTTTGTGACTTTTGGAAAAGAGGTTGCTTCAACCCATTTGGTGAAGTAGTCGATCATGGTGAAGATGAACCGATGACCGTTGCTGGCTTTGGGTTCAACTGGACCTATCACGTCCATTCCTCACATATAAAAAGGCTATGGTGCACTCATGTTGTGCAGCTCACTAGGAGGAGCGTGGATGGCATTTCTATGTGTTTGGCATTGAAAGCATCTCTTGACGTGATCATCGCAGTCAGCTTTGAGCGAGATCCAGTAATGTCCTTTTTTGATTATCTTCTTGGCCAGCATATGGCCGCTCATGTGTCGACCACAGACTCCTCCATGGACTTCATCCATTAGTCTTATCAGGCCTATTCTAGCATCCTTTTTGTAAAGTGCATCTCCGCTCAGATAGAACTTCATGGCCATTCTGAGAATCCATTTTCGCTCTGATTGGCTTCCACCAGTTGGTGTAGATCCATCACGGAGATATTCCTTGATGTCTTAAAACTAAGGTTGCTTGACATGAGGTATTTCGTCTGACACTTCTCCAATGTAATTCCCGTATGTTGGGGCTTTTTGATTTATAAGCTGGATGTTGGGAAACCCGCTCCTGTTGGATATGCGGATTAATGAAGCCAATGTTGTCAGTGCATCGGCAAAGTCATTTGGACCCTGAGGAATGTGGACGAAGGTTATTTCTTCAAATTCCTGGGACATTTTAAGGATCTGCCTATGATATGGCAGCAGATGCAGTTCTTTTGTGAGATACTTGCTGGTGGTTTGTCTGAAAAGCAACTCGGAATCTCCAAAGACCAATAAGTGTTTGATACCCATGGATTGGGCTAGTTTCAACCCCAGTATACAGCCTTCGTACTCGGCCGTGTTGTTGGTGTTACCAAATTAAAGTTTGGTAGCCACAGGATATTGATCACCTGTACCAGAGATAAGGACCACCCCAGCTCCGGAACTTTCCATGTTTACCGCTCCGTTGAAATACATTTTCCATGGTTGGACCGTGTTCTCTGATTAGAGTTGTTGAATTGTCATAATCCCATCATCTGGGAAATATGTCTCCAGGGGCTCGAACCCTCCTGAAGGTTCTTCTGCTAATTGATCTGCAATGCCTTGGCCTTTGATAGACTTCTGAGTCACGTAGACAATGTCGCACTGCTATAGTATCAACTGCCATTGTGAAAGTATATAATGGACATGCAAAACAACGTAAAAAGAGAGACCTAGCCACCATTAAAGGCACTAATTCTTGGATCTTAACTTAGAGCGAATTTTTGAATCATCAACTGAAGGTTGGAGCGGAGATTGGTGATAAGATTATAAATTTTATTATCTCTTTCTCTTTATATCTTGTAATCGTAATGTTTGCTATGATGAGGATTATGGGTTTTTATTTATTTAATATGAACTAAATTCCTTTTTAAGCCTACAATAGATCTTTAATTGTAATGGATGATTAAGTTTTTTTAAACTCAGTGTATGGATGTTATTCCCAGGTTATTCGCTATGTGTGTGATTAATTGATATAACGGTAGGTGGGTCGTCAACCGGGTCCTTAACAGGCTGTATAGGGAGAAAGGCTGGTAATGGCTGTGGCACGAGGAACTGATAATCTTCACCGATGGTATTCAAATGGGCAAAAGCAGCTGCCAGAGATGCATTGAATTCATTATGGGTAGCAAACTGTGATCTTGCCTTGATGCCAACCCTTGGAGCCTCTGATCTAAATACTGCTGCATATTACGGAATTAGAAACTGAAAGTTACCTTTGTGGGAGATGAGGTTGAAGCCCCGGCTTGTTCATGTTCTTGCTCTTCTTGCACAACAAAATCTACATCATGTGCGTCCGCCTCTTCATCATCCTTAGAATCGGAGAATGTAAAACCAAGGTCGCGTGGGTGCAAATGCCCTCCTTTCCAGCATTCGTATCGTTGAATCAAATTTGGATCTAAACACAATAGAGGCTGCTGGATAGGCTCCGTGGTGCTTCATTGTACCCCTGCCCGGGCACATAATGCACAAACCAGCGATGGCTAAGGCAATCTACCCTGGACTAGTCCCCGCAGAATTCGGCGAATATTGTGATTAATAAGGCGGCCCACGTCGATCGATCGGTCTTTACAAATGGTATATAGTAGAACCGCCCTCTCCTTCATGACATCGCTCGTGTGTGTAGAGGGTAGAAATTTGGCACACAAGAACGAATGTCATATCTTCCCATATAAACTGAGATTATCAGTCTGAAAATGAGATCCATTTGACGACCATGTAGTGTCCGGCTTGCACAACTCAGTTAAAATCTGCTCATAGTTCGGACCGCTTTCCTTGAGGGTTGAATACGAACAAGTTATTTACGGCAGATTGTAGTAGTCGTTGATCTTCTGCACAGTGAATGGTACCATCTTACCCCTCACGAAGGCAAAAAATAGTGATTTGTCGGGGGCATTGGCATATAATTCTTTCACCACCGCCACCGCGGCGGCTTCCGACTGTGCCGTGAATGTTTCTCATCGCCTCTCGTGAATCTGTTGAAGCATAAACCCATTAAATTTGTCTGGCGCCAAGCCACGCTCCGGTGCCAATGACTTGCTTGATAAATATTCGAACCGCTCCTCCATCTCGGCGTTCAAGAATTTTCATCTGTCAAATTGTCGAGAAGGGGTGGATGAACTTTTCCCACGTTGCCTTTTCTGCTGTCTGGAAGTCATTGTGCCGACGGTATGCCTCTAATTTGCAATTGGATGAGGAAGCGGTTGTTGAAGCCTTTTGTCAAACACTTGTTGTGCTTACTAGTAGTGCTTGATTATCTTACCCCCCAAATTGTACTTGTTTTTCCCAATTTGTAGATTATTTAAGCCCTAGTGTAGAAACCTGAACGATTCTAATAATTACCTCCAAAATCAATGTTACCTGTAAGTGATTGTGATGAACTCTCAAGGTTGCCTTGAGTTTGTGAAGAATCCCCTCTCTTTTCTTTTCGGTGGTTGTGTAGTTCAACTGTGCATCGTTCAATGTTTTGCTCGCATAATAGATGGCATGAAAGACTTTTTCCCGGCATTGTCCAAGCACAGCTCCTACTGCATAGTCACTGGCATCACACATTAGCTCGAACGGCATTATCCAATCCAGTGCTATAATCATGGGGTTTGTGGTTAGTTTCTTCTTCAATTGCTCAAATGCCGTTAGACAGTCTTCATCAAATTTAAAGGGTACATCCTTCTCCAATAGACTGCATAGTGGTTTTGTGATTTTGGAGAAGTCCTTGATGAATCGGCGGTAGAATCCAGCATTCTAGAGAAAAATTCGAATACCCTTTACTGATGTTGGTGGTGGCAGATTCTCTATTTTCTCCAATTTATCCCGATCCACTTCCAACCCTGTTCCTAAAACTTTATGCCAAAGTATTATCCCCTCTTGGACCATAAAATGGCATTTTTCCCAGTTGAGTACCAGATTCATCTCAACACATCTTTTTAGCACCAGGACTAGATTTTCGAGGGGCACCTATCAAAAGATTCCCCAAATACTGAAAAGTCATCCATAAACACTTCAACACTGCGCTCCACCATATCTGAGAAAATCGCCATCATGCATCGCTGAAAGGTCGCCGGTGCATTACACAGTCCGAATGAAATCCTTCTAAAGGCAAAGGTGCCATACGGGCATGTGAACGTCGTCTTCTCTTGATCCTCCGGTGCAATAACGATCTGATTGTATCCTAAATACCCATCTAACAAACAGTAGTACTCATGTCCCGCTAGTCTGTCCAACATCTGATCAATAAACGGCAAGGAGAAATGATCCTTTCTGGTTGCCTTATTTAGCTTTATGTAGTCCATGCCAACCCTCCAGCCGGTCACTGTCCTTGTCGGTATCAGTTCGTTATTTTCATTCTTCACTACTGTCATACCACCTTTTTTCGGGACACACTAAACCGGGCTCACCCATGCACTATCTGAGATTAGGTAGATAATTCCAGCATCAAGCCATTTCAAGATTTCCTTCTTTACTACCTCTTTCATAATTGGGTTGAGCCTCTATTGCTGTTCCACTGTTGGCTTACCATCCTCCTCCATCAAAATCTTGTGCATATAGAATGAAGGGCTGATTCCTTTGATGTCGATGATAGTCCATCCAATAGCAGATTTGTACTCCCACAGAACTCGTAACAGCTTACTTTCCTGCAATTTGTTAAGCGCAGATGCTATAATAATAGGTAAAGTAGAAGAATTACCCAAATAATTATACCTGAGATGGTTGGGTAAGGGTTTGAGTTCTAGTGCAGGTGGTTCCTCTAGAGATAGTTTCATCCTTGCTGATGAAGTTCTTGCTGCTTCTAATGGCTCAAATGGTAATTTGAACATACTCACTCTAGGATGTGCCTCTAACAGTTGCAGATACTCCTTCAACACTAGATCATTTCCATCACAGTCTCCCATTAATGTTGATTCTAAAGGGTCGTTACTCAATATACGTTGTTGTTCATCTCCCACCACTTTGTCGATTACATCCATTCGGAAACACTCCTCATCCTCCTTGGGGAAGTTCATGGCCTTAAACACGTTGAAGGTTACCTCTTGGTCATGAACCCTCATGGTTAACTCTCCTTTCTGAACATCAATGAGAGTCCTACCGATTGCAAAAAATGGTCGCCCAAGGATTATCGAAATATCCTTATCCTCTTTATAGTCCAATATGATGCAGTCCGCTGGGAATATGAACTTGTCGACTTTTACCAAAATATCCTCAACAATTCCCCGTGGATATGTTATCGATTTGTCCGTCAGCTGTAGGGAGATGTTTATTGGTCTAGGTGCCGGTAAACCTAACTGAGTATAAACTGAAAGTGGTATGAAGTTTATACTTGCACCTAAGTCACACAGACATTTGTTGAAGGCCAAACTCCTTATTTTGCGTGGGATGGTGAAACTGCCCTGATCTTTTAATTTCAGTGGAAGCTTCTTTTGCAATATAGCACTACATTCCTCCGTTAATGCCACAGTCTCAAAGTTCTCTAACTTCTTCTTCTTTGACAACATATCTTTCAAGAACTTGGCATAACTAGGCATCTGCTCTAATGCCTCCGTGAAAGGAATGTTGATGTGTAGTTTTCTTAACACCTCCAGAAATTTAGTAAACTGCTTCTCTAATTTTTGTTTTCGGATCCGTTGTTTAAAGGGTGATGGTGGGTAAACTATCGGTGTAACAACCTGTTCCTATACTGCAAATTTTTTGACTTCTTTGTTCCCTTTCACTGTTTCTTCCACACTTGTCTCAACTTGCTTTTCCATCGTCGGCTTCTCTGAATCCTGCTAGGCTAACTGTTTTCCACTCCGATGTGTGACAGCTTGACATTGCTTATGACTTCCCCTCGGATTCTTTTCTGTGTCACTTGGCAGGGTTCTTTGGGGTCTACTATTCAACGCACTTGCAATCTATCCCATCTGAGTTTCTAAATTCTTGATCGCAGCCGCCTAAGTTTTCATTGCCGCCTCATTCCCTGTTATGTACTTCGCCAGTAGCTCCTCAAAATCTGTCTTTTTCTCATGATGCGGAGCTGCCTGTTGATTTTGAAAACCATGGGGGTATAATGGTCATGGAGCTTGTTACTGATTCTGATTTTGGTTCTGATTATTACTCCATGAGAAATTCAAATGGTTCCTTGCCCCCTAATTATATGCATTTTGATATGTGTTAGGTGGCTTGTTAAAGCTACCCACAAACAGTACTGAAGCTGGGTTGATCTCATAATATTCTATCAGATGTTCACCTGCTGCACGTTTCCACTCGACATGGCATCCATCTTCTTTGATAACGCTGCTATTTGTGCGAATAAAGCTATCATAGGGTCCACTTCCAGAATACTTGCTTCCTTGGGTTGAGTCATTCTCTTAGTCGGCCACTGATAGTTGTTCGAACCCATTGTTTCTATCAAGTCCCATGCCTCCTTAAATTTCTTTTCCATAAAAGCTCCACCTGAGGCTGCATCGATGCTTGTCCGTATATGACTCACTAACCCGCTGTAAAATGTATTCATCTGCATCTAATGTGGGAATCCATGGTGTGGGAATCCATGGTATGGGAATTTTCTCAACAGCTCTTTGTACCTTTCCCACACTTCATATAATGGTTCTCCATGCTGCTGTACAAATGAAGAGATATCCGTCCTCAATTTATGTGTTTTTGAAGGCAGGAAGAATTTGGCCAGAAATTTCTGCGCCAAATCGTTCCATGTGGTGATTGACCCCGGTGGTAGAGAATGGAGCCAACCCTTTGCCTTGTCTCTGCGCGGGAACGAAAATAACCTTAATCTGATAGCATCATCTGAAACTCCGTTGCACTTGAAAGTATCACAAATCTCTATGAAATTGACAATGTTCTCGTTCGGACCATCATTCGGGAGACCCCCAAACTTGCAATTATTCTGCACCATTTGTATCGTTCCAGACTTGATCTCAAAGTTATTAGCATTAATCGCCGGCCTAGTGATACTTGACTGAATTTTTGAAATTCACGGTGTAGCATAATCCCGCAGTGCTTTCTCTTCCTCTTCAGCAATGTTGTCGTTGGGTGTTTCAAGTTCTTCTCTGGATTTCTGAATCCACTTACTTAACCGCTAAAACCATTTGTCGATGTCGTCCTCGAGAGGCAACAACTCTGGCTTCTTTGATCAAGTTTGCATGCACTACTCGAAATTACCTGAAATAACCAATGAAACAAAAATAAGAATAAAAAATAAATATATATGTTTAACTAAAATTGATCTAATTAAACTGATATTGTAAGTAATAAACGCAATTACTGTCCCCGGCAACGGCGTCAAAAACTTGTTGGGTAAAATATATATGCGTTACACGCAAGTGTACGTGGTCAACAAGTAATATAATGATAAGATCAAGTATCGTACCCACAGAGACAATAATTACAATTTATCCAAATAATTACCAATTTTGTATTATTTCAAGTTTATTAAACTAATGATTAAATGATGATTTTTATAAGAAACTACTACTCAGACTCTAATTAACACTAATCCAGGAATTTAACAAGTTTTCGGAGAATTAAGCCAACAACTTCACTTATTAGTTCACTTCAGAAAATGTATTTTCCTTCAGTTTATACCAATTATTCCAGATTATTAACCAAGAACATGGAAGTAGATATAACCATCTCTCAATGCATTACATCCATACTCACTAAAATCCATAATTGATAGAATTAAGCAAGACACCTTTCTTAACTAACTCACTATATCTCTATGTGAATTATAATTGAAAAAGGTTTAATATCAAGTTCTCTTTAGATTACGCATGATACATAGATATCTCTATCCTATACATGAATTATGAAATCTAACTAACTGTAGAAATCACAAACATATGTCACTATGGCTAGTTCCAATCCCATATGTCATCTCTCGAGTTCATATGGGATAACAGGTAATTGGTGATCAAGCAAATACATAAGTTCCGCACAAACCATAGCAAATAACCTGGAAATAATCTTCATAAACTAAATTGAACACAAATCAATCCTTAGTTACATAATAAGATCCGTTATATGCTTAAATAAAATTAGTTCATCATCAATGAAGCAAAAACCATAATCCACAAAGTGTATAACATTCTGAATACAAGATAAAGATAAAGAGAGATAATAGAATTTGAAATCGTATTGTTACTCGTCTCCACGCTCACCTTACGTTCTTCATGTTTCGCTTTGCTTCAATTCTCCTCACGTGTCAAGTCTCACCAACTAGGGTTTGTTTCTATCTAAGTACATATGTTATAAGCCTCTTTGGAGACTTATATAATCTCCTAATCGTGAGCTAAAACCGTAGCCATCTTTCCACCAAAATCCTACTCAAATAAGGAAGCCAAATCTAATCTGCCGGAATTGCGCCCCGGCGCACATTTTGCTCTTTGAAATTGTGCCCCGGCGTACATTGCAGCACCAAAGCCAATTTCTTCATTGTCAGCCTCCTTTCCTTTCACTTCTCGTCCCGACCAGTTCCTGCACAAAAACCAATGCATATGCATGAAAAAGAACCTAAAACGTACTTGAAGTAGTGACATCTTAGGTTTAAATGGCATCAATTCATAGGTATGAAACCTACTTATCAATTATTTCAGATGTAAAGGTATATCATCCTGCATATAAGGATAACAATCTGAGATGTAAGGTTTTATATAGAAACTATGATGAAGCGAATCACAAAATGGGTTTGATTCAAATAAATATAAATGATAAAGGTTATGATCAGGGGAAATAAAAAGAAAGAAGACAGATAATTTTAAATTATTCTGCATTTTATTAATTTAAGTATCGAATAATGATGTAAAATTAGAAGTTAAATGTATTGTTAACGACCGATGTCGAGAGTTGAATTATTGTAATTTTGGAATCGTTACAGCTCACAAGCCCAAAAGTTTCAAACTCTGACCCTCATAAGTATCATATACAAGTCATTCAAAATTAACATACAATGCTTTGGAAATGGAATACATGGATTTAAAGATTTAGAAACTAACATGACAAGTATTTAAGCATTTATACTATATTTAAAAGTTATTTTGAGAAAAATCATTGAATATTTTTAAAAATAGAAAAATTCTATTTTCCTAAGCCAAAGGTATTCTTGATCCTTTTATCTAGAAAGATAAAACATCCATGAGAAATTTAAATTGCATTTAGATGTTATTAATGAAAATAAACACCCTTAAATGCCATTCTGAAAGAAGAAATGTCTCATAGAGAAAGAGATGAAGAGATGTCAATATTTCAACCTTGTTGCTGCTAATTTTTTTTCTTCCAAATGTCAACTCTATGCATAAAATATTTTTTTAAATTTTTTTAATATTAATTTGGTATTATTTTGCCTCTCTTTTTTCCCTCTCAAAATGTCTAAAAATTTTCTTACCTATCCGATTCGTAAAATTGTAACAAATTGGGGTGGTGAGCGTGGGGGTGGGGGGGAGAGACACCCATACATGAGCTACTGGAGCAATTTGGCTACCAAATTCAAATTCTCTATAGAATGAAATCCTTTGTAGGTGCTGCAGATTCTCATTTGACCTATCATCCAGTTGATTTTTTTTATAAATTTGATGCCTTCTAGTACGCCAGAAATGTTTATTTAAGTCATTCACAACTAATTTGTGTAATTGCTTGCTTTAATTCCTGATAATTATAATTTAGTCCTTCCAAGAAAATTAAGAATTGTGATTATTAAAAGTGCAAAATTTTAGATGCCTAACTGACGTATGTGGTTATATGGGATTGAAGTTAGTAAGGAAGGGACAATTTGATTAACTAATATGGAATTACCTCTAGTTACTAGTGAAAGTTATTAGTGGGGTGAGTATTCGATTATAACCGAACTGAATTGTTTATTCGATTATAATCAAACTGAATTGTCTATTCGGCTATTACTGAATACCGAATTTTATACAATTTCACTATTCGAACAAGTATCAAAATATGTACTTACCGAATAATCAAAATCCGAATAACCGAATTATATTATTCAATTATTCGGTTAATAACCGAAATATGAACTTAATTTTACAACATAAAAAAATTCACATTAAAGTCTCCAAACAATATTTAACCACAATCCGCAATCATAATAATTTATAAACTAGTTTAATAATTTCAAATTAACAATATATAAGTACATAATCTATATGACAAAGTCTATCAAATTTTGAATAAAAAAATATTTTATTTTTTTAAGTTTCAGTTATTCAGTTATCCAAATAGTCTAATTTTCCTATTCGAATTGAAATTTAAAACCGAAATATAAAACGGTTATAACCGAATATGCCTTATTATTTCCCCAAGACACCCTATAGATCAAGAAGGGAGGTTGAATAGATCTTTAAAAATTCTTTCATAATTAATTATTTGAGTTTTACCAAATAATTAATTAATAAGTTTGAAAAACTCCCCTTAAATATTTACTCAGTAATCTCTACTCTTAAAGTAAGTTATATGAATGATCAAACACATAGTAGATATAGCAATTATAGATTGCAAAATGTAAAGTGCAAAATATAGAAGACACAAGAGGTTTTAAGAGGTTCGAAGACTAAACAACTCCTACTGCACTCTTTTACTCAACGAATAAGATATCCACTAAGGATATAGGCCCAGAAGACCATTTACATTTGAATCCCTAGGATTCCTTTGAGTCACAAAGTCTCGGCATCGAGTCACTTAGACTCGACAGTTCGGTCACTAAGACCAGGATCCTCCGACCCTAATTCAACCCTTAAGACCAGGATCCTCCGACCCTAATTCCTGTTGTAGAAGTGAGTTTGAGATGCTGATAAGATGGCTTGAATGCACTTCATCTTATGTTACTTAGCAGCATTGTTGATCATCTTCTTGATGCTTATTGAACTCTGTTGTTGAAGCTTGATTTCTTCTGATTGTCAGCAGCTACTCATTATCAATGTTTATGTGTTGTTAAGTTTTTCACTTGAGCACTTTTATATTTTGTGCTTAGTAGCATTGAACAATCTTATAATCGTAAACTTGTGCTCTACGTCTTTAGATGGTTGATTTTGAGTGTTCATGATGAAGTGTATAGTGATGCTATAGGATTTGCCTTCTGATCTTCCACTTTCACTTTATTACCATCAACTGCATGGCTTCCTCATTATTAGTCCTTCTATTCTGTCATGTCCTCCACTTCATTGGCTCTACGGCTCTGGCTCTTTTTCTCTAGAGCTTTCTAGTTCTTTCGGTATTTGTCTTTGCGTCTCTAACCTTTTTATATACTCATCAACTTTTGATAACCTGATGAGGAGCTGCTAATATCATCTTTTAATCTCCTTCTCTTTTTGGGCTTGGCAACTTTGAACATATCTATGCTAGTAGAGTTGACCTTACTCTACGTTTTCTCTTATTCAGCTTGATGTTCATTTCTGATGATGATCCCTCTTTTGTATTGACGTTCAATACTCATCATCATCTTCTTTTTTTGAATGAAGTTGTCTTTTATACTCCTTTGAAATCTTCCCATTGATAAGAATCCGTTGGACCATTTAATGCTTAGATACGTTAATATCTCCGATGTTGACTTTCTGAAGCTGTGTGTCAGTTTACTTTCTGACTTAGGTCTTATTACATCACCCAGTACCTTTATATCTTTTCAAACAGTTTTCTTTCAACCAGCTAGCTGGTAGACATACATTTGTTTTCTTCCAAGAATATATGTTCTAAAACCTTGAGATCATCTTTTTGCAACGGTCCATTTGTCAGTCTCATTTTTAGACCTGATATAAACTCTAAGATCTGTTGTTATTGCAAGAATCATAGTATTGAGCCTTATGATCATCTTGAACTTTCTATTCTTGTATTCTTTTAACTATTGATCGATGGAAGTGGTAGACTTATGTTCTGTGTCATCATTTTTACTGCGACTATATCATCTGTTTTGTTTTTTGATTGCTTTATGATGCTTGGATTTTCTTTGCAGACTTTTCTTTGTTATCTTGATACTCTAGTTATCTTTTGAAGTCGATAACATCTTTCTGAGTGAGTTGTTCAACTTTGTTTTCAAGTACTGTCTTCTTCTGATTACTCTGCGATCTGTTATGTGTTGCATGATTAGGTAGAATATCTTTGTAGTTATGAGCTTTTGATTTCTTCTAGAGATCTCTTCTTCTGAGAGATATACTTAAATACTATTAGAGTATATTCTCTTGGCATATGCTTCTTCTTGAATAATCTTCACTTTATATCCATGGCAAAAACTGAGCTTGGTGATCTCCTCTACTTCGTGTAGTCAGCACTTCACCTTTTTCTTTACCATTCTGAGGCTAAATTTACGATCTTGATTTCACTGAATGATCTTAGATTACTATCTAATCAAACTCACCCTTAATTAAGCAATCTTCTAATTTGTTATTAGATTCCTAACAATCTCCCCCAATTTGATGATAACAAAAATACTATAGCAACTTATTTAATCAATTTCATTTAATGCATATGCATGATTATGAATGACTTAATATATAGTAAGTCACTGTATTGCTAGACCAACAAAGATGAATAGAATGATGTGCATTCAATCATGACATTCATATATATATATATATATATATATATATGATGAGTTGGTTTTAGACCTATGAATCGATGTCCGTTATAGCTTGATTCGTTGCTAACTTGAGTAGTTTTAGTATTATTTGACTCTGTTTTGCTTTGTTGGTTGCAGGAAGCATAGTGGACAGAAATAAGGAATTAAGAGAAGAAGTTCAGTATTGTTTGGCTTGGACACCTGCTGGGGCAGGGGTGTAGCAGCTGGCAGACAGAAGTAACACCCGCTGGGGCTGGCGTGCTGGGGCGGGGGTACGACTGAAATTATGGAGGTTTCCTTATTCGCTTGGGATTCTGCAGAAAGAAAGGCTACGATTTGGCTTGCGATTAGGGGAATATTTAGGGCTCAAAGAGAGGCATATTGAGGGATACTCAGCCTTACATAAGCCCTAATTTTGGGAGATTAACTTGAAGAGAATTGAAGCACGACGAAGCATGAAGAACACAAGGAGCGTGAAGAAGAGTGGTGATACAATTTCAGAGTTTATTTTCTCTCTTCATCTATACCTTGTATTCAGGATGTTATACACCTTGTGGATTATGGTTTTATTTCATTCATGATGAACTAATATTCTATGTAAGCCTATAACGGATCTTGTTATGTAACTAAGGATTGATATGCTTTCAGTTTAGTTTATAAAGACTATTTCCAGGTTATTTACTATGGGTTGTGCATAACTTATATATTTGCTTGATCACCAATTATCTGTTATCCCATATGAATTCGAGAGATGACATATGGGATTAGAATTGGCCATAGTGACGTGTGTTTGTGATTTCTACAGCAGTTAGGATTCATAATTCATGTGTAGGATAGATATATCTATGCATCATGCGTAATCTAAAGAGAACTTGAATTTAAACTTTTTCCAATTATAATTCACGTAGAGATATAGTGAGTTAGTTAATTAAGGTGTCTTGCTCAATTCTATCAATTGTGGATTTGAGTGAGTATGGATGTAATGCATTGAGAGACGGTTATATCTACTACCGTGTTCTTGGTTAATAATCTGGAATAATTGACGTAAACTGAAGGAAAGTATATTATTCGAAGTGAACTAATAAGTGAAGTTGTAGGCTTAATTCTCCTAAAACTTGTTAAATACCTGAAATAGTGTTAGTGATAGTTTGAGTAGTAGTTTATTTTAAAAATCATCATTTAATCA
The DNA here is from genome assembly GCA_020205555.1 of Panax stipuleanatus. Lineage (NCBI taxonomy): Eukaryota > Viridiplantae > Streptophyta > Magnoliopsida > Apiales > Araliaceae > Panax > Panax stipuleanatus. Next base: position 46,036 of record JAINUT010003091.1, read on the forward strand.
TTTGTTTGATAAAGCTAAAATAATACAAAATTGGTACTTGTTTGGATGAATTGTGATTATTGTCTCTGTGGTTACGATACTTGATCTTATCATTAAATTACTTGTTGACCACGTTCACTTGCGTGTAGAGCGTATAGATTTTACCTAAATATATAGCAATGTGACTAACCATTCATGCATAGTTAAACAATAAAAATTCATCCAAAATAAAATAGATAACCATAGTTCTTAAAATATCACAGCCAAAAATTATGATGACTTTACTTTTCTAGAAACTTCCATACCTGCTCTTCTTGCATCCTTAGTTCTGATCTTCTTTCCTTTTTTTCTTGTCCTTCTTACTTCCCTAACTTTTCATTGCTTCTTTTGGTTCCTCTTCATGCTCCCCCATAGTATCAGCATCAACAGCTTCGTCCTTTTCTTGCTCCCCCTCAGATAATATCTTCTTATTCCCCTAATAGTTAGCTTTACTAAATTTTCTTTATGATGTTTCCTCTTCCAAATCTTTTTATCACATCGTCTCTTATTCTCCCCCTTTTTGTCATCAATCAATTTGGAAAGATGTTGAATATGGACAATGAGTTGGTCTATCAGGAACGAGTAACTTTCAACCTCGGTATGAACTTTCACTGGCTCAATTTAATTTTCATTGAAAGAGACTGAGTAAGATCTGCCACTCTATCAAAAAGGGATATGATGTGTTATTTATTACTTTGCTGTATCTCTAAGGAAGCTTTGCAAGTTTGCTCAATGACTTGCCAAAGATTAAGATCTCGCTGACTGAATTGTAAAGATATTTCTGCAACGGTTGCCTGTAGATCTTTGTAAAGTGAACTGGCTTCAAGTTCAGAGATAGGTTGAGATGCAATTATTTTTAACATGGGAGTGGAATTGACATTTAGCTGAGCAGAGGTTTTTTGATTCACATTGATGTTCTCGAGAGTAGTGAAACATCGAAGAATTCATGATAAGAATGGAATGGAATGTCAAATGGAGTAATGGATGGTATGTAAGAGATTTGCTATGAGGGTTTCTGACTGGTTTGATGGGTAGCGTTTAATTGAGAAATTTGTTCAAAAACATTCGTAGAGTGATGATGCTCTACGATTCTATTGTCGAAGATATGTGGCTTGGATGATAGATAGTCAATCAAACTTTGAGGGTTGTAAACACCTTCCGAATGTCTGTATGCTTTGAAGTGTCTTGTATCCTTTATCATCTTCATCGGATAGGATTGTACTCTAGGAAACTACATTTAGATTTGGAAAGTTTGATAAGCACCACCCAAGAAAACTTTCATCTCCATTAGAGACAGCCTTTAGCCAGGGCATCCAACGATAAACTAATGCCAACTGATGTCCTCGGGAAACGTACAGTAATGTAGTTCGATCTAGTTTGACATCTTGAAATCATCTTAGCAGATCCCCCATTATTATTGGAATCATCTGGGTCCGTGTATTGCCATGATCTATATACCTTTCAGATACATTCAAGTCTTCAAAGTCTTCTAGGACTATCCTTCTATAGATCCTTTTAGAAGACAGTGCAAAGGGTGGTTGAGGAGCCGAGTGACCAATAAGTTATTCATTTTCAGAGTCTGGAACTCCTGATTCCATCTTATCGCTCTTCTTTGCTTTTTCTTTCTTCTTCTTCTTAACTCTCTTCTTTATCTGCCTGTTCTTCTTTGACTTCTTTCCCTTCTTTCTATTTTTCTTCGGTCCTGAACATAATTCTTTTATAATTACTTCTTCTTCCACTTCAACTGGTACATCAGTCAATTTCTTCAATCCTTCGTCTTTGATATATTCCTTAACAACTACCTCATCTGATTTTGACCCATCTTCATCTTCAGCATGTGTTTCTTTAATTTTCTCTTCAGACTCTAAGGTCTGACCAACCAACATATCTTCATCTTGATCCTTTGACTTGGATTCATTTGCTATAATATCCTTTCCATCCGACTTGCTTACAAAAAACTTAGAATCAACAAAATTTTTAGCTTTTTCAATTTTATCATCTTCATCATCACTAGTGTTTGGTGTGATCATTTTTCGTTTTCCATTGCTCTTGGAGCCCATTCTAGTAGATTCATCTTCTTTTTCATTCATATCAATAAACATAGGAGGTACGCCGTCACCACCTTTGTGTCCTATAAATTTCATCGTCTGTCTCAATCTCGCACTTTGTCTCCTTCTAACAGTCTTGGCGATAGGAGTTTCTGATACTTCTTTCTCCTTTGAGATTTCTTCTTCCTCTAACGAACTTCCCTTTTCTGAACTTTCTTCCTTTTCCAAGCTTCCTTGTTCAACGATTTGATGCTCTTCAGCAATTCTTGAAACTTCTTCAATAATCCTTGACCTTTTTCTTGAGTGTGTGATTGGAGAGGATACTGGAGATGCAAAATCATTGGGCTCATATGATTCACTTTTCATCTCAGTCACCTTCCTCTTCCCTTTGCTTGATTTAGAAGCCTTCTTGCTACTATCACCAGACATTTTCAACCGCTTGTTCTCCATTGGATTCTTTTTCCAATTTTTGAATAGTTTAGGAGACATTACTTTATGGACATTCAATGTTTCCCCTTCATCGTCTTCAATTTTGTTCTTCAGTTTCTTTTTCAGAATGATACTTAGGAATCTGCCATAAAATATCTTTGATATAAGTTTGTCCAGAGATCTTTTCTTCTTAATTTCTTCCAGTGATTTGGCAATCCAATCGATGAACACATCCCCAAAATTAACTTTCTGCTTCATGAGTATGATAGTCATGACTTGCATCTGAAGATCGTTGATAATGTCGTGTGCTGAATCTTTGCATAAAATGTATTTTCCAACAATCTCTACTTAGAACTCGTATTCTTCCGAAAACTCCTTCTTCTTCATACCCTTCATATTAGGGTTTTTCTCATACCTCATCAACATTTTGCCTTCTTCCATATCCACGTCTTCAACTGTAGTTAAACCTTCATTTGAAAGATCTAAGAACTTGTTGACCTCAATTCTTCCTATCCTTAGACTTGTCCTCTTTATCTTTATGGTAATCACCCCATTGCTGACCATAACATGATGATATAATTCTTTGATCAACTCTGAGTATACTTTGGTGTTGGTGTTCAAATATTCATAGAATCCTGCCTCTTTCACAATATCTAAGATATCCTTTGAACTTTTTCTTAGAGAAATCAAACTTATCGAATCCTAGTTGAATGCTGGTGATGACTTGAGTGTCCTCCATAACAAATGATCTAGTTGTCGAAGGTAATCTACTTGAATAATTGTGAATGGTGTAGAGATGTTTTGGTTTCTAGGGTTTTGAAGAAGAAATGAAGAAGTATATAAGGTTTTGAATGATATAAAGGCTTTTTATCTCAAGATGAGATTTGTAGATAGATTTTAGGATTTAGAGGATTTGTCAGTTTGGAGGTTTTAGATAGGTAAGGTCTGATGAAGGTGAGAAGATCGACAGTTGAATTGAAAGTTGGAAGGGAAAATTTTAAAATGATATTATCTCAGTTCCCTCTAACATCAAAGAGGGACACATGTCAAGTTTCCAATTCATGCACGTCTATTCAGTAACTATATCATCTCAGACGTTCTGTAATTGTTCCCAATACTCACTTTCCTTCAGAGAGCGTGCGACTCACTTCCTTGGGATATGATCGATTTGACTCCTTTGGTCAAACATTTGACTTGATGACTTAAACCTTCACTCTACGACTTGGTTAGATGATTTAGTAGTTCTTTGTCATCCATCTTCAATGCATCTTCAGCTCATAGCACCTGAGCATTTTCAGCCATATTTTTCTTTAAAGTAGTTTAATTTGGAAATCTGAGGAGAAGGTCTTCAGTGATATCGATTAGAAGATTTCAGAACCGTTTGTACCTGTAGTTAAATAAGATTTCTATCTTTAGTACCCATGATGTTTGGGTCCTGCTAAGTTAGTTATATGATTATCCAAATTTTCA